>JALJVW010003292.1:0-20065 GCA_024865655.1 Emberiza elegans
GGATAATTATATGGATTTTTACATATATGTTGCTTGCTGTTTGTACAGGCATATTTCTATACATATTATATTTATGAATGTATATTATATTTATGAATATATATTTATGAATATAGTATGTATACATGTATGTATATACATACATAGAGGTTTACCAGTTACATATTTGTGTGTATATGTATCTAGTTCCTTATGTGTATTTTAATATCTGTGTTTAGATTTCCATAAGTATACAGTTGTGTAGATATCTATTTGTATTGATGTTTTTGGTATATGTCTTTTTAAATAGCTATATTGGTATTTGTATCAGCATATATCTGGTTTTATTTTTAGCTGTATATTGATCTATTTCTATATATATTATATTTACATAAATATCCAGATGTATAGCTGTATATTTGCATTGATGCAGCTGTACTATTTAGATTGATACTGCTGTTTGTCTATTTATAGATAGGATTGTTTATGTATCTGTTTCTGAATGTAACAGGTAACATTTAATCTATATTCACATCTGTATACAACAATGATCAAACTTAAACCACTTTCTATTTGCCCTCAATGTGGAAAGGGAAGCATCTTGCTAACTACTGTCATTCTCAATCTGACATTGATGGCAAAGCTTTGTTGTTAAACTCAAAAAGAGCGTGGATTACCACCATGCCTCGAGACAAAGCAGTGACCTCCCTTACAGTCAATTACCCAGTCAAATGGCATTGGTACCTCAGTCATTTATCCCTCCGTCAACCATTCTTCAAATGGTCCCAGTTCAATACCCTCAGGTACAAGGTTTGAATTGGCCTCCTCAAACTGATACACCTTTTTAAATAATCTTTGTTATGAAAGTATTTCTACTGGAATTATCATGGGTTTTTTTCAAAGAAAAAAGTGCCTTTTGATTCTAGGGCAAAGCTAGCAAAAAAATTTTGGACTTTTCAGTCCTTCCAGCTGTTGTTTCAATAATTGTAACAAAGAGCTAATATTTTAGCTCACATTTAATGGTCCTATGGTCATTCCATCAAAACCAGCTATAGCTATTGCATTTTTTTATCCATGAATACAGCCAAGAAAAACAACTTTCCAGAGAATTCAATGATGTTTGTGCCATTTGGAACCTCAGGTTCTGAGGTCTTTTGGTGCAATGTTTAGACCACAATCAACCAAAATTGACTTGCTGCCTGACTCACTGTGGTAAAACAATTTACATCACATGCATGCCGGATACTGGTGCAAATGTCACTGTAATTTTTCACATGTTTTGGCCCAGCGATTGGGATTTGGTAGCTCCTGCAGGTTCCCCAGGGACTGGGGATTGTGTGTTGGCAAAGTGCATCCATGATTGACATTACAGGTCCTGAAGGAAGGACAGCAACAGTGCATCCTTTTGTTCTTCAGAAGCCTCTCACCATCTGGGGTAGAGACGTCCTGTCCCAATGGGGAGAAAACTGAAGTGGAATTGGGCCTGTGATGGAAACCACATGAAAACCTGCCACTTGAAAGCTGAATTGGAAAACTGATCATCCTATATAGATTGATCAATGGCCTTTTAACGGAGAAAAATTAAATAGCCTTAAAAGATTGGTAAAGGAGCAATTACAAGAAGGTCACATCACACCCACAAATAGTCCCTGGAATTCACCAGTATTCTTATAAAGGAAGACAATGTTTTGAATTGAGAAGGATATGGGTGGAGCTTCAGGCAACCTTAGCTGACAAAAAGGATCCTGCAAAATCAAGATTAAAGACATGGGTTTTAATTCAGCTTGAAACAAAACAGTGCAGTTTTGCCTGTGGACCCAAAACAAATGTTTGGGTTTTTAGCCAAGGCACCAGGCTCGGATACCCAATAATTGTCTAATTCAGTACCAGAAAAGTTTTCTCCACCAATCAGGCAGTGTGGCAGAAAAGGATTTGCCCATCAAAAAAAAGAATTCAATGGTAAGCCTGGTGAAATTGACAATGGGAGGAGTCCTGTATAGGATTGTATCATTTGGGCCAAAGAACTTCCTAAAGCAGTATCTGAACCCCAAGAATTAGAAATCTTTGGTCCTTTAACAATGGATTTCTTGCCTGATGTTTACAGCAAAGTGATTGGCAAGAAGGTGATCCTCCAAAGTACAATGTTACTCCCCATTATTTTACATATAGAAATGACAAAAAAGGTTTTGGTGTAATTATTCAGAATGTTGGGATGTGCTTTCCAGGCCTGACCAATATCCACAAAATTACCAAAAGTGTATTGGTTCACCTGTGTAGATAGGGCCTTGGCAGGGCATCCCTTTTCATGCCTTGAAGGTGGCCCAGGTAGCATTGGAATGCTCACAGTGATAGCACTTGACACTGCTAAAGCAGTCATTAAGAAGAAACAGAAAGGAACAAGATCTGCTCACCACTATGATGAAAAGTGTAAAAAAGTGTTTTTTGCCTTGGAATGCAGCCAAAAGAATTTCAGCAGCTTTGTTTTTACCCCAATTTTTCAGCAATGGAATTTAATCAGTTAGATTGGGTTTGATGTTGACTAAAGTAAACAAACTAATGCCACATGCACTGCAATCAGTGATATGCTGACAGATATTAACAGTGTTTGGCATGCTACCATTCCGAATAGAGCAGCAATTGATTTTCTTTGACTGGCACATGGACATGTTTGAGAGGAATTTGAAGGATTGTGTTGCATGAACCTGTCTGATCACTCTGAATCCATTTACAAAAGCATTCAAAAGCTGAAAGATTTGACAGCTCCAATTCAAGAAGATGGTGGGTCATGGTTAGATGATTTGTTCCAAGGATGGAGCTTTGCACCTTGGCTAAGGGAACTTTGCAGAATAGGTCTCTATGTACTGGGTGTTGTGGCAGTGATACTAGTAGTGATACCTTGCATACGTCAGTGTGTGTGACAAATGATGAATAAAACTATCAAAGTTGTTTTTATCACACAAGAAAGAGAGGTAGGAAATGGATTTACAGAGAGTTCTCAAAATCTCACAGAGATGGTGGATGAAGGTATAGACATGGAGGAAGGTTTTGAATGAAGACCTTGGAACAGATGAGACTTTTTTGGAACAATGATTTGTAATTGCTATCAGACATGACTTATGCCCTTTGAAATGACTGGACTTTTGTTCATGGTGTTAAATTGTCATTTCCTATATACAAACCCAGTGTGTGCCAGTCTCCCCTTTCTCCTTTCTCCCTCATTTTTGCCAAGGCCTGTCCATCAAATTCCACTTACCATCAAAGCCATCCTATGATTTGGAAAGTTCAAAAGATGCCCCTCAGCCCTGAGGTCATTGGCTTAGCCAAGTGTCTTGTCCCCTGGGCCTCGCCCCCTCCTCACCTTGTTGGTAGCTTACCTGTCCCTCCCACTCCCTGCCCTAGGGCTTAAAAGGAGACCGTGCCATGTGGTCTTTATGCTGTAGGAGCAGTTGCTATGTTCAGAGCTCTATGTCACCTTGGAATTAAACTCTGGACTTAAACTCTTCTCAGAACCCACTCTTTTTCTCTTCACCTAAGGACTCTTTAGAGGTAATAGAACTGAGTTCCTTCAAGTCCGGGCATGTCTAGTGCCTAGCTGCCAGCCTGGAGTAGCTCTGTGGTACCAGAACCGCAGCTGTTGCTCCCGGCCAAGAAGCAGTGGACAGATGAGCCTGGGCACGTCCCATCTGCACATATTGGAATTATATTCCTCTTCAGACTTTCACAGCATTAAAATTGCTGTGTTGGAATACAGCAAGGCTTAATGTGAGCAAAAAGGATGCTTTAAGCAAGTAATAAGCAGTTATACTATAGTAAAGCTATGAAATGCAAGGTAGTTAATAAACGACATGGTTACAAAGGTTTATTTTAGCCGAACCGCGAGGGGGAATTGTGGGAATCCTTCAAATCAGAGGGTTTTGGGAAAGCTGCAAAAGGCACACCTCAGAGACAGCAGAACTGCAATTAGAGCTAAGCAGCAGCCATAAGATTTGTCAGCAGAAAAAGTTATAGAAGAAGTAGAACAGGAAGGACAAATAGAACAATGGTTTGTGTATATTGCTTTGAAATCTGGGATGTTCGTATGTCTGAGATGTAACACAGGACAGAACTCCCTTTGGCCATCAGCAAACAGCTTCGTTTATTGCCTCCAGCACCCTTTGATAGCCCATTCAAAACTCCCAGGTCAAGACATCTCATTGGTCTGTTTCTGCTGCCAGACTCTGAACCAATACAACGTCTGCATCTTAGGAGAGCTCCCTTTGCCTGTGAGCTTCTGTCAGTCAGTCCAGAGGCTGCTATGTTTGGAGCTGAGCTGGGCTGCTTACTCTAACTTGATTAATACTGACGCACCAGTGTATTAACACTTGGCTAGAATGACTCCCTTAGCTACAGAAAAGTATCTCTAGCAAGATATGAGGAACTTCTAAGCTTAATAATGGAGTTCTGTGCATTGTGTTTTAAGGCTTACAAGCAGGTATAGTATTTGAAATAAGCAAGCAGTGTTTTAACAGAAGGATCATGTGCTTCTAGTGGTTGGATAGAACTACTGTCAATATGCTTTTTGCTTTTTGTGATTGGTCAAAAGAATTTTTAAAGGAAGTTGTACCATTAAGTTCATTGCCTGCTGTCGGGGACGTGAGCTGCTGGCATCTTCCCATAGTGATAACCATGGAATGAGAGTGATGCTGGAAAACAAACAGCTGGAGGCGCGCTCCTCAGCAGTCCTGTCCCGTTGGTGATTTGTACACAGAGCCCGGCCGGCAATACTCAGCTGGGGACCAGAAGCGACCGGAATAGGCCGGGCACTGCAGCCTCGCTGCAAGGCATCCAGCAGCCTTGAAGGTCCAAAGCGAGCACAGGCCGGAGCTCCTCGTGCCCGGAGCAGGCCCGGAGCAGCTCCCACAGGCCGCAGCCCCCGCCCCAGGCCCAGCTCCGGGCGCAGCCAAGGGGCCGCCCGCCTGCGCGGGGCCGCTGCCAGGGCGCTGTGCCCGGGCTCCTGCCGCGGGGCGGAGCTGACGCAGGCCCCTGGCCCCGGCCCGGCCCCGCTGCTTTCCGAGCGCGGCCCCGGAATGAAAAGCCCGGCTGAGGCAGCCAGGAACGGGCAGCGAGGGGCCGGGGCATGGGGCGCCCGGGAACGGGCGGACATGGCGGCAGAGGGGAGAGAGACCTGGCAGAGGGAGGAGGAGCGGGAGAGGGAGAGATGCTGGGAGGAGGGAGGAACCTGGGAGAGGGGAGGAATCCTGCAAGAGGGAGAAGTCACCCTGGAGAAGGGGAGATGCTGAGAGAGGAGGGAGAGTCCGAGGAGAAGGGGCAGCTCATGGGGAGAGAGGGGAGGAGCCAGGAGGGGGTAGAGCTTGGGAGAGGAGAGACTCTGGGAGCGGGGTCCCATACTGGGAGCAGGGAGAGAGGCAGGGAGCCAGGGGAGATCCCCGGGAAGGGGTGAGCCACGGAGAGGAGGGACAGGCTGGGAAAAGGGAGAGTCCAAGAGAGAGGAGATGTTGGGAGCGAGGATAGAGCCCTGGGAGAAGGGCGAGAGTCCGGGACAGGGGATGGAGGCCCTGGGAGAGGGGGCATCCCATGGAGAGGGGAGACAGGCCTTGAGAGGGCAGAAGCCGGGGAAAGGGCTGAGCCTTGGAAAGAGGGGAGATGGGCTGGCTCGTGGGAGTCCTGCTTTGCAATTTTGATTGGCGTGTGGTCAGTGCGGTTCGGGGAGAGGCGGGCATGGGGGCTGGCTCCGGAGGCAGAGGCGCAGCACTCTTTAAAAGCTGCTCGGCAGCCCCGGCGGCGCTGAGAGCACAGCTTTTTTTGGGAGGAAGCGCGACGGGCGCTTGCTCGGCTTCCCAGCGAGGGAACGGCACCGCTTGGCAAAAGCCAAATTTTGCAGCACCTCAGAGCAGGTCCTGCCCTGGGCCAGAGGCTCACCTGCGCCAGATTTGCACCAGAGCATCGCCTCTGCCTTGACAGCCCACAAGGAGCAGTGCCCGGCGGGGACTGCAGATCCCCATTGGTGGCAGAGAAAAAAGAGCAAGGAATCTTCCGTACGAGAATGAATATAGGCAATAGGATGAGGTGTCACTGTCCCATGTGTTCAGATGCACTCACAAGGATACTATTGCTCTTGGCTTAGAACATGGAAAAGAAATGGGCAGACACAAATCAGAAGCTGGTTGCAATATCCAGGGATCAGTTAACAGAATAAAATGCTACGCAACTGCTGGAATGCTTAATGGATTACTAATTACCCCTTGCCAAGTAATCTGGACTTGTTAAGGGCAGCATACTTATCTCTCAAAAATTACTCTAGAGCTATGATTAAGAAAATTTTGAAGAAAGGCTCATAGACCCACATTTTAATGCAGCTGCTGTGGGTTTGATAAATGAAATCTGCTTTAATGTCTTGATTTTCCTAAAGGTTTGTCTTTTTTTTTTTTTTTTCACACACGCATGCATGTTAAATTTGAGAATCTAAAGTAAGGTCTTTTTATAGGGGATATGGAAGAGACAGGTCTTCAGTCAGCAATATGTCAGTGAGAGACAGCTGAGCGATGATTACTGAGAAGAAGAACAGCCCTGCAATAGAGGTGTGAGCCCTGGCTGATACTCAGTAGTGTTGGGATTATTTGCTTATCTGAGTGACCCCGAGAAAGGTTTGACAGTTTCTTTTTCCAGCCTGGCGCTGAAAAAGAAGGAGTCAGGGCTCTTCATTTCACGGTCTCAAGGTTGTTTATTTTATCTAATCTGTAAAATTCTTTCTCCTGCCCTGACGAGGTCAGTTCAGGAAGACAGTTTGAGGCACTCTCCACCGCCCCCGAGGCGGCAGCGTCTTTTATACTACAAACTACGCATATCATATTTACAATTGCATTCCAATGCCCTTCACCCATGTTAGACAGTGTACTTTCATTATGAACCAATCCCCGAGTGTCAACATCACAGAGAAGATGGATGACAAGAAGAAGAAGAAAGGACCACGAGGCAGGACCTGATCCCTCCATCTTATCTCCAAAACCCCCCTGTCCCAAAATCCTAAAATCTATATTTTCACCCTGGGAACACTCCATTCTCACACCATTCAAACTTGTGTGGCTCTCATGTCCTCATACACAGGTGGCAGATCCCTAAAAGGGTCAAAATCAAGCCACCAAGAACTTTTGGCAACATTCCAGGACCTCTGAGACCCCAAGGGTTCTCTCGGTAGCTCTGGACATGCGGAGGGATGTGCTGAGTTCCCACAAGTAGAACCACCTTAGGCAGGATCAGTAAGAAGCTTTTGAAGAGTGAACGGCCTAATCCTTTGGTGCAGTACTGTATGGAATTTGGGATCACTACACCATTGCAAATAGGTTCCCTTTCCAGCAGAAGAGACTTCCATCTGCTGCCTCTGCCAGAGACACTGGGATGGACAGAGCGAGCAAGGCTCAGTCAGCTCGCAGGCTTATTTGCACAGAGGGGCTGCAACAACACGAGAAGCCAAAAGCAAACGAGCTCATAGCCTGATTCCAGAACTGCTCAAGCATCTATGTCCGTGCTGGCAAGACAAGAAGGTGCTTCAGACCTTAAAGGCTGCTTTGTCCTTTTCCGGACCAGCCCAAAATGTCAAGATCTACAATAGAAAGGTGTGGGGGAGGGGCTTGGGGCTTTTTTTGCTCACTGGGTGGGAATTGCTTCAGTTGCTGTTTTGAAGGGCTTGCCTGAGTTGTCATACTAAAATGCAGGAAAAAAAAAAAAAAAAGGCTGTGCTTTTGTGTAATGAAGCCACATTGTATCTGTCTTTCAGAAAGGAATAAAGAAAACACAGATTGCCTTCTGAAATTATTCTCCTCCCTTCCAAATCAGTTCACTACTCAAGCAAAACCCACAGGCACATCCCCAACTCCGTCTCTCCCAGCAGCTCAGAGCTGCATTGCACCTTGCTTGCTGCTGTGCCAGAGAGCACAAAGCAGGCTGGCCTGGTGGGCCTGAATATTTCTGCCAAACACTCTGCAGCTCACACCTTGGCTCTGGCTCAGTGCAGAACTGCAGGATTGCAGGCGCTTCCTCCCAGAGCTGCGTGAGGCGCTGGCTCCTGCAGATGTGCCCTGCCAAGCTGTCCCTGCCTCACGCTGGCCTGGCTTCCCCTGGCAGAAGTGCCGGGCCTGGAGGAGGCTGCCCTGTGCTCCAGCCTGCCGAGCAGCCCGGCTCCCTGCCCGGTGCCCAGAGTGCTGCACACACTGCTGACCTTTGCCAGCAGTTGCAGGGCAGCCGGCAGAAGAGGAGGAATCCTCAGCCAGCCCAGCGGCCCTCGGCTGCCCTTGGCCTTTCTCTGCTCCTGGGCACACTGCAGACGGCCAATGCCTCCAGGCTGGGCTGTGCCCAGCATGGCTGCGCTTCCCTCGAGGAGCAGCCAGCTGCCACCTGGGCTCTGAGAGCGGAGGATTCGCCCGCTCCCAGGAACAGGCACCCAGGGCCCGGCTGCTGCCTCTTGCAGCTCCAAGGGCCTCCTTCCAGCCTGCCTCTGCCGGGGCTCAGCCTGCTCCGGCCTCTGCCGGGGCTCTGCTGGGGCTCCAGCCCGGCCAAGGCCGGGCCCGCTCTCACCTCACAGGCGCTGACAGCTCTGCACCACAGGAGACCTTCCCCAGCCCCCTCTCTGATCCTTCTGCTTTCTCACTTGAGCAAGGCTCTCCTCCAGCCATAGAAATTACACTTAGGGATCCAAATCCAAGTGGCAGGACCCCAAATGCTCTCCAGTCACAGCTCAATGCCTGAATCTGCACAGGCTGTCTGGGCTGCTCCACTCCTCCTTTGGTTTTTCCTGCAAATGCCATTGCCCTTTCTGCCTCAACTAGAAATACCACAGATGTGCCATAACCAGCCAGTGGGCCATATTTCAAAGACAGTTTGGTCTGGAGAGGATGAATGAAGAAGAGCCTTCCTCACTTATGAAACCATACAAAAGAAGCCATAAGTGGGGCTTAGCACCAATAAAAAACAACTGGTAATTCAGAAGGAAATCTTGAATTTTCTGAAGGGGTCAGAAGGAACAGAATCTTCCAAATGAGTTGATGTTTCAGAAACTTTATTTCATTACAACCCTAATCTATAATCCTGTGATAAATAGGTATGATTCGTGCTGATAAAATTGAAAGAGTAATCAATATTTGCACTGTAATTAATATTTGGGAATAGATAAAATGGTTAAAAGTTGTAATGTTAAAAGAAGAGAAGGAGGAGGGACTCCCCCCCCCCGGCAGATGTTCACAAGGACCCCTCTGAACATATAGATGCTAAAATGAACAAGAACCTGGTTGGGTCCCAGAAGGCTGCTAATGGATTTATTGCAAATATGTAGAAAAATGCACAATATGTGCTTTTGGCTTACATTGTACTGGCTTTGGTGCACATGTGTAACCCAAAGGTGAAAAAAGGACAAAGAGGAAGACTATGAAATCTTCATCAGACAACTCCCAAAGACTTGTGCAGGACCACCTAAACTGACAAGATGGGCAAATGCCAATAAAGGTGTTAATGAGGGCAGAGATAGGTAGATGATGAACGGAACTGGGAGAATATTTATTAACACATGGCATATAAGGGGAACTTCACTTGATTTTAAATGGGGAAAGAGTTCTCTGGACAAGGGTCCAAGAGCCCTGCACATCATAGTTCAGGTTATCCTTTGCTTATTCTATTTGCTAGAACCAAATTATCCCTTCATTTTATATATTTTCTAAATAATTTAATTAAAATTGCTGCTATCTCAAATATTGTTTGGGGTGTTTTTATGAGGGGATAATTGGGCAAAGATAACAATCCTATTCTACAAAACTCTTCAACAACCCTACTCTACAATCCTACTCTAAATTAGTAACAGAGATAACATCTTGACATGATTGTCATGTTCTCATTTCCTAGGGTTAGGCTTAGGCTTAGGTTTAGGATTAGGGTAAGGGTTAGGGTTGAGGTTAGGGTAAGGATTAGGGATAGGATTAAGGTTTGGGTTAGCATTTAAGGTTAGGGCTAGGGTTTAGGGTTATGGTTTAGGGTTAGCATTCTTCTTCTTCACTGAGTCAATGAGTTGTGCCAGGATGGATGCTGGCTTAGCTGAAGTTACAAATAGATGCTGTCCACTGGCAGAAAAAAAACAACAAACCAACAAAGAACAGTGAACCAATACTTTCTATGGCCACCTCAGTATATGGAGAAGGACCAAGGTGTTTCTTCTCCCTCTTTTGTCAACTGAGAATTCTGAGCAGCATTTTGACCCACGCAGCTCCCCAGCCACAGAGTTGCCCATTTGACTTCAGATACAGCAGGCACCATTTCAGCCCCTCCATGACTTTCTGTTTCCCAGGGCCCCACAAGTGCACACAGCACTCCAGCTGTGGCCGCAGCGCTGCCCAGCACAGGGCCACGCTCACTGCCCTGCTCCTGCTGCCCCACTGCTGCTGACACAGGCCACTGTGCCCTTGGCCTTCTTGGCCACCTGGCCACACGCTGCCTCATCTTCAGCTGCTCAAGGCTGCCAGCCCTGCGTCCTTTTGACCCACGCAGCTCCTCAGCCACAAAGGTGCCCATCTCACTTCAGATACAGCAGGCACCATGGCAAGATGGCCTTCCTGTTCTATAATGACATCCTCTAAATAGATATTTTAAATTTTGATAGGAACAGTATTCTAAGGCACTCTGACTAAATTAAAATGGTCTAATTCAACTGTGAAGGAAATTCCTCTTAAGTAAATATTCCACCCTATCTGTTGTCAGCATCAAGGTTCTCTCTACAAAACAAGGTTTCTAGTTCTTCAAAGCCCTGAGATAGAAATTTAAAACTATCCATCTCTGGCTTTGTTATTTCTGTTGCAGGCAGGAAAATGGATTTTCGTTCAGCCTCCTAGCTGGCCCTCTACACTCTATTCTACTGGCCAAGCTCTCAGCTTCCTCTACAATTCTTAAGACACAAGGAACATGAAATGTTCCTTTCTCACTCACCTCAGGATCAGCACCTCTGAATACATGCCTCAGGTGACCTGTAGTGAGCAGGGGAAATGAACCAGGTGCTGTCAGAAAACTGCCTGGGCTGCTGAATCCCACAGAACAAGTCAACCCAAACAGAGATGATTTCTCATTTCATAAGATCCCTCCCAGAGACACATTTCATTCACACAGCCAGCAAGAGATCAGGTCAATATTCTTGGCTGTGCCTACACTTTTGCCTTTTTTGCCAGTAAATGGCTACAAACATGACCAAGAAAATGCAAATTGTTCTTTAACACTCACTGCTCCTGTTCTAGAAAAGACATAAAGTTCTTTTTAAATCCTCTTCTTCAGGTTTTTTTTTTCAGTCAGTTACTTGCACTAATTCTCATGTACTTGCAGGAAACAGTTGCCCAGAAAAGCTTCCCCAAAATCTCCCTGAGCTGTGGCAGACACTGCATTAGAGTTTGCATTTCCCTGCAAAGGGAATCACTATTTAAGCACTTGGTAAAAGGTTAAGTTAAACAGTCAAATCGTTTCATGACAAAATTTAGAAAGAAATAAGCTTTCTCTGAGTTCTGGGAACAACTGCAGAGTTTTTAGAAGGCATTCCCTGAAGGTCTGCCAGTCTACATTTTCAAAGGTGTCTTGCTTGTCCCAGCAAACTGAGGAAATGACAGACTCTGCTGCCACAGACTCTCCCATGAAGGGAACAGAAGCCCTGCAGGTTGCCTTGCAAATGCTGCCCCTGTGGCTACAGACACCCCCTTTTTAGCTGAACGCCTTGACAGGAGCTTTACTAAAGCAGTGGCATCCTAATGCTCTTTCTGTTTTAAAATCAGAAACTCAGCCACTAAGAAAGAGCAGGAAGACATACAAAAGCTAGGTTAGGTTACACCCTAAGTAGAAGGGAAAACTCTACTTACATGTGAAGTGTGTCATGTAATACACAGAAAAAGAAAAGCCATAGGCAGCAAAAGCTGTGATATGATAATGAAACATTTTTTCAGTGTTGTGGGAGTTTTCCACAACACTAGAAAAAAAAAGGCTCTTGTCAGTGGGCAGCTGCCTACTGACAAAGGCCCCTGCCAGGAAAATTCTCCTGATCAGAGCAAGCGCTAGGGCTGCTCTGACACTCAGGCCTTCCATGCACCAAGGCAACCTTCTGATGTCACTACGACAATGTGGCAGCCATGCTCTTGTTATGTTTGCCCAATTATCCCCTCATAAAAACACCCCAAACAATATTTGAGATAGCAGCAATTTTAATTAAATTATTTAGAAAATATATAAAGAAGGGATAATTTGGTTCTAGCAATAGCGCATAAGCAAAAGATAACCGCGGGGTATGGAGTGCAGGGCTCTTGGACCCTTGTCACCTCGCGTACGAGCTTGCCAAGTGAAGATTCCCCCCTTATATGCCATGTGTTAATACCATATTCTCCTAGTTCCGGTTCATCATCTACCTATCTCCGCCCTCATTAACACCTTTACTGTGCATGTGCCACCACTCAGTTCAGTAGTCGCACAAGTCTTTGGGAGTTGTCTGATGAAGATTTCGTAGTCTTCCTCTTTGTCCTTTAATTCACCTTTGGGTTACACATGTGCACCAAGCCAGTACAATGTAAGCCAAAAGAAGATATCGCTGCATCTACATATAAAAGCAATAAATCACTTATAATTAACATTTTCCTGGGACCCAACCAGGTTCTTGCCCATTTTTAGCATCTATATTTTCAGCTTCTTCCTCCTGTCCTTGTGAACATCTGCCGGGAGGGGGGGGGGCATGGAGCCCCTCCTCTCCCTCTCTTCTTTTAACATTACAACTTTTAACCATTTCATTTATTCCTAAATATTAATTACGGTACCAATATTGATTACTCTTTCAATTTTATCAGCACGAATCATACCTATTTATCACAAATCCCCCATTTCTCTTTTTGATCATTGATTCGTGCTGTATTAAAAGCTGTGTTTTGATATCTTTTATATTCCCAATTTTGTAGCAATCTCTTGCATCAATCCAACAAACAGATTCTTATTTGAGGCTGGCAGGTCCCAATCTTTGTAGTACTGTTTAAGCTGTTTATACAATTCAGCCAATTCTTTTGACTAATCCACACAGGTTGATTGCAATAGTCACAAATGTTGAAATTGCTGGGACTTGATTTTTGCCTTGTTTGCTTTTTCATTGCCGAACTCTGTCCAGTGCGGCTTTCTGGCTTTGACCAATCGCCCAGGGTACCAGAATGATCACAGTGAAAATTATACTTAGGAAATCTACCTTTCTCAAGGCCCTTTGGGTTGCAACCAAGGGCCGAGATGCCAGTCTTCTCAGTAGCAAAGGTAATATTGCGGGATCTAGTCACTGGTGCTTTTAGTTTCCTTGGCACCCATAGCCTCACAGAGTTTGCTTGTCCCCTCTTAAATGTCATTTCTTAATTCTGGCTGGTTAAGAAGAAATCATTAAAACAAAAAGAACAGGGAAAAAGGTTAGGCCAGAACACCATAAATCTATATTTTCCAGAATTTCAGGGATATGCCAACCACAATAAGATTTCTTAATTAACAACTATCAATTATGAAACACTGGTCTATAATATTATGAATTGTTCGTTCTCTTATTTGTGCTATAGCCAATATAGGAAGAACCAATTGATCTAAGTTTTCTACTAATCCCACTGCTGCTGGAAGGGTCCCGTCTGCCAGTCTCAGAGGTACCCCAAAAAAATCACTAGCAATGCGTTCTACAGTTAGCTGGCTAAATACATAACCATAGCAAAACAAGCAAATCAATTGTCTCTAATTCACCTTTTCCCTCTTAGTTACTCTCCACCATAAATTAAAGCAAAGTATGCAAACAATACATATCCATGGATGACACCCTAAACCATGTTTACCACGCTCCCAACGTTTTACTTGTACTCTTTCAACAGCAGGTGTTATCACTCTCAGTTGCTGGAATTGCGTTTCTGTAATCAGTTCTGATAATGTTGCTGGTGGGTGACCTCGGAGGAGATCTTCGATCCTTTCAGGGCATTCCCACTGATCAAGAAAGTCTCTTTTATTCTTTTCCACCAGCGTTCTTCTGCCTCTGAGCTCAAGGGAATTGTGGTCAGCAGTCACTCCAGGATGCCTAGTTCTTTCTTAATAAATCAGGGTTAATAAAGACCAACTTAAATTTCACCATATTTTCACATTCTTGGAATTATATGTTCCAACAATATTTTAGCCACCGTTTGAGCTGTAGCTCAAGCTGCTGGAAATGCTTCAACTTACTGAGTTAATTGACCTACTATAACTAACAAATATTTTCACCAACCCACTTTAAGCAATTCTATAAAATCAACCTGGATCTTTTCCAATGGCTTGTAGGCTGTTTTTCATCCTCCAGAGGGAGGGCTCTTTAACACTTTCTTAGTTACCTTTTAACAGGTGAGACACCCCCTGGGTAATTTGTTTTCCAATTTCAGATATCTCTATACACCCATAAAATTTTTAAAAGTGATCACAAATGGCTCTTGTTCTCCAGTGTGTCTGTCTGTGCAAGTTATCTAAGATCTGACGTTCCACTAATTTTGGCATCATAATCCTGCCATCAGGCAGAACTCACTTTGCCTCTTTAAATGTTGCTTCTAATTTCTTTATAGCTGCCAGTTCTACTAGTGGAAGGGTTAAGTGTCTCTTGCTGAATTTCTATTATTTTTTTTTTTTTTTTTTTTGTAAGATCATGATTTCACTATCTCTTTTTCTTAAGGTCGTTCTTTTTGCTTCTTTGTCAGCCAAATTATTCTCTCTGACTCTAATATCCCTCCCCCTCTCTGATGTCCTTTTACATGAACTAATCTGTTTTCTTTGAGCCTTTTAAAGCTTCAAGTATCTGAATTATCAATTCCCCGTGTATCTGAATTATCAATTCCCCATGTATCTGAATTATCAATTCTCTGTGTACTAACTCTTTCCCATGAGTGTTCATAAGTCCCCTTTCCTTCCAAATTTTTCTAAAAGTATGTACTACACTAAAAGCATATTTGGAGTCCGTATAAATAGTCTCTTCTCGCCCCTTTTAGTATTAGTAATGCACGGAATAATGTATAAATTTCACAGGTTTGTGGTGACCAGGAGGGACTAAGGGGACCAGACTCCTTTACCCCAAGCTTTTTCCCACTTCACCCGAATGCCAACCCGTATCATTAATTTCCAGATTATCCTCTTCAGTTAAAGAATAAATTTTAAGTTTTCCTTCACAGGGTTTTATCTGTAAATTTAAAGCTCTTATTAGATCTCTGCCTAACAAATTATTCTCAGCCTCTGGTATCAACAATAAATCATTTACTCCAAATTTGTCATCTGTTTCAATTTGCACCCCTTTTATTACAGGAACGGGAAAAGCCTCTCCTGTAATTCCGATTACTGGAACTCGCTCGGGGGGGGGGGGGGTGGGTGGAGTGCCTCCTCTCCCTCTACTCTTTTAACATTACAACTTTTAATCATTTTATTTATTCCTAAATATTAATTACGGTACCAATATTGATTACTCTTTCAATTTTATCAGCACGAATCATACCTATTTATCACACCCTGACATCACAAAGCAAACGCAATAACCAACCTTCCCTACAACAAACACAGAAGAGGCTGGGAACTTCTGCTCTGTCACAAAGCAGCACAAATTCCCCTTGTGGGCCAAACCCTGTTGTTCAGGGGATCCAAGAGGATCTCCAAGAGTGCCCCAAGCACCTACAGGTTGTATCCCAACTGAGCACTCAGATGGGACACAAGCAAAAGAAATCAGACCAAGAAAATGGTCCATAGCATTGCACACGGGAGAAATCGCACTTCCTTTAACTTTTTAAAGGTTTATTAAACCTTTAGAAAGGACTGAATAAGGAAAAATTGCAGCACTGGCAGTCTCCATGACTAGCAGCCACCTGCTCATCTACAAAAGGGATTCTCTGCCATTTATACCGTTAGCCCCTCCCAATGTTTTGTCAGTAACTCTTTCTCTGCTGTCCATTGGTGGAGATTACTTTCTTGCACCTTGACTGGAGGTCAGGTGTTGTTACACCCCGCCTGCTGGTCACAAGCCAGCCCTCCCCAAATGCCCTGACTACCAAGGCAATTACAAGGGGGACGGGAAAGAGGACTAGGGGACGATATATTACAATACCATCCCTACACATTTGAACATCCACATAACATCTACTTCCTAATTGTCAGAGCCAACCATTACGTTACTCATCTAGAACATACAGAACCAGGAGAGAAGCCACTGTTGGCATCACAGCAGAAATCTTTCCTAACAAACCTTCCCACATATTTGCACATTTATTGGACATGGCCAGGACTCCTGTGCATGTACATCTCTGCCTTTCTTCCCCTTTGGAAGCAGTCAAACTGGCAACTTGTGGGGAAACCAAGGGCTTTGTGGGGGCTGCCTTGCTCTGCACACACCCAGGCCACCCATGGCACAGAGCTTTGGTGCCTGCAAGGATAAACCAGCTGGAAAAAGTTTCATTTTGACCTTTCTTACCTGCTAACAGAAGTTGCCAAAATTAAAGTTACCAAGCAGGGCCTGATCCCTGCTGCCAGCTCAGGGTTAGGAAGGAGGCATTACTTTATTTCAGTGCTGGGTGCATAGGGAATCACTTCCCTAAGCCCTGCACACCCAGCAATCTCTCCTACTAGTTTCTATCCATGGAACTAAGACATATTTAAGACTTTGCTGAAACTCCCATGCTAAACATTAGCCCAAATTTATTGACATATTTCAGTCACTTCTCAGAATTTATTGACATCAGAGTAGGAGTGTCCTGTAGGTCCCTGGTGGTCATTGCCACAGGTTCAGAAGAGCCCCATGCACAAAAGACGCAACAATTTATTCCATTAGTTGCAGTAGCAAATAATACATACTGACCTCTGGATTCCCAAAAATCCACTGAGCAGGAGAAGGAGCATGGTGCTCGGCAGCAGGGCCAGATAGGCAGTGCACTTCCAGGACATCCCCTGAATCAAAACAGTGTGCACCTCATCCTTCTGACCCTTCCACCCCAGAACCAGGCCTTGTATCTCCTTGTCCTAGGGTGACCTTACGATGCTTGTATCCCCATTCATGTGTTCTGGTAATGTTGGATATCATGTTCTGTACCTTTAAGACTGGCTCCGAAGAGGGAAAGTTTTGTTTTGGTTTTTCTTATCAGCCTGGTGGGACAGAGACTGCAGTTTTTGCTTTTGCTGCTTTTGCTTTTGGCTTGCTCACTTTCGCTTCTTGCTTGCTTTGCTTCTGCTTGCTTTTTGCTTCTTTTTTTTTTTGCTTCTGCTCTTTAGCAAGACAGTCCAAATTTCTTCTTGGACTGTTTCCTTTTTTTTCCAACCACCTGAAGCTGCTCTGGACTGGGACCCAGAAACACCAAGAGTTTTCACCTTGTAGCTGCAGCAGCTGCCCCAGCACCGGAGGGACTGAGACCAGAGCGACCACCCCCCAAGAGAGACTTCCTGAATTTGTCATCTTTTTCCAGAGTGGTGTCATCCGGTATTGTTCATTTTGTGTGCTGGGGGGTGCTGTGCCTGTGAAATAAACAGGTTCTTTCCACTTCTCTCTGAGGAATTCTTCCCGAACCGGTTGGGGGGAGGGGCCCTGTGGGTTTGTTTGCTGGAGGGGCCCTCCTTTGGAAATTCTCTACCAAATTTGCCCTAAACCAGGACACTCCTGCTAAGGAGTGGAATTCTCCCAGTGACAGCATCAGCTCACAAATGGCTGGCTGTGAGATGGTGGCTCAGGATGACTCCATGACTCCCTGCCACCAAGGGCTCCATCATGCACTGTTCCCCTTGCAAAGCCTGACTGCCCACTGATTGACCAATACATTGTTTCTTTTTCAAGGGTCAAGGTCCCACCTGTTAAACAAGACACTTTTCTTCATTGTCTTGTCAACCTGCTCAAACACGGATCAAATATGGCAGGGCTTTGGGCATGACTCTGGTTCCTGACACAGTCATTTGGGAAATATTCCCATTGCTCAAACTCTCCTCTGGTGGTCAAGATGTGATAAATAGGTATGATTCGTGCTGATAAAATTGAAAGAGTAATCAATATTGGTACCGTAATTAATATTTAGGAATAAATGAAATGGTTAAAAGTTGTAATGTTAAAAGAAGAGAGGGAGAGGAGGGGCTCCACCCCCCCCGGCAGATGTTCACAAGGACAGGAGGAAGAAGCTG
The DNA here is from genome assembly GCA_024865655.1 of Emberiza elegans. Lineage (NCBI taxonomy): Eukaryota > Metazoa > Chordata > Aves > Passeriformes > Fringillidae > Emberiza > Emberiza elegans. The sequence continues at coordinate 18,148 of JALJVW010003292.1, forward strand.
AGGGGACAGATGCTAAAAATGAACAAGAACCTGGTTGGGTCCCAGAAAAATGTTAATTATAAGGGATTTATTGCTTTTATATGTAGATACAGCGATATGTGCTTTTGGCTTACGATGTATTGGCTTAGTGCGCATGTGTAACCCAAAGGTGAATTAAAGGACAAAGAGGAAGACTACAATTCTTCATCAATGAAGACCCCCAAAGACTTGTGCGACCACCGAACTGAGTGGTGGCACATGCGCAGTAAAGGTGTTAATGAGGGCGGAGATAGGTAGATGACGAACCGGAACTAGGAGAATATGGTATTAACACATGGCATATAAGGGGGGAATCTTCACTTGGCAAGTTCGTACGGAGGGTGCCATGGGTCCAAAAGCCCTGCACTCCATACCCCGCGGTTATCCTTTGCTTATGCGCTATTGTTAGAACCAAATTATCCCGTCTTTATATATTTTCTAAATTATTTAATTAAAATTGCTGCTATCTCAAATATTGTTTAGAGTGTTTTTATGAGGGGATAACTGGGCAAACATAACAAAGAGCCTCCTAAAAACACTTTCTTCCCTTTGAATGCATTCCAGCTACCTTCTTAACAGGACCACTCTCCTTATTCTCAAGGCCAATTCAGCCACTTAATCATTGCAATTGGGGAATACAGGGTTCAGCACTCCTGTTAAAGCTAAAGGAATTCACAAGACTAAGCCCTGTTTGTTGCACTTAACGCCTGTCCTTCCTATTCTGGGAATCAAACACAAATGTTTCATCAATACACCCTGCAAGTGCTCTTGCTGAGTGAAGCCACATTGCTGTGTCAATAAAGCAGCTGAGACTCAGTTCCTTCATGCAGAGAAAGCCAATTCTTTAGTCACATAATTCATTTTTATACTGTTTTCACAGGCCTCGTGTTCAACTCCAGCTGGCTGGTAGTTTCCTTGCCACACAATTCGTTGCTTAGAAGGTGTTTTGGTGTGTACATGCTAAGACTCTCTCTTTTTAAGACTCCCTCTTACTTAGGTGATTACATTTTTCTTTTTGGACGCTCATGGGACAGATTTCTTGTTTATTACAGATGCAAACAGTTTTCTTAGCACAACAGCTTGTTGTGCTAACTGCACTCATGATTTTTCCCATGGAAAGTTAGCTGGCAGCACGTAGAAGACGGAACAGGCCAGCTGGGAATTGACCATAGCAAGGCCTGTTTGCCTGATTTTATAAAGCCTTTCTTTTCTAATAACCCTACCTGTGTGCAACACATTTTGACTTTCTTTCAGAAACACAAATTGGCTACTGAAACCCTTCTGCCCCCTTCGAAATCAGTTCACTCCTCAAGCACAAGCCTCAGGCACATCCCCGACTGCCTCTCTCCCAGCAGCTCAGAGCTGCATTGCACAGCGCTTACTGTGTGCCAGAGAGCACAAAGCAGGATGGCCTGGTGGGCCTGAGTATTTCTGCCAAACACTCTGCATCTCACACCTTGGCTCTGGCTCAGTGCAGAACTGCAGGATTGCAGGCGCTTCCTCCCAGAGCTGTGTGAGGCGCTGGCTCCTGCAGATGTGCCCTGCCAAGCTGTCCCTGCCTCACGCTGGCCTCGCTTCCCCTGGCAGAAGTGCCGGGCCTGGAAGAGGCTGCCCTGTGCTCCAGCCTGCCGAGCAGCCCGGCTCCCTCCCGCGGTGCCCAGAGTGCTGCACACACTGCTGACCTTTGCCAGGAGTTGTAGGGCAGCCGGCAGAAGAGGAGGAACCCTCAGCCAGCCCAGCGGCCCTCGGCAGCCCTTGGCCTTTCTCTGCTCCTGGGCACACTGCAGACGGCCAATGCCTGCAGGCTGGGCTGTGCCCAGCAACGGCACTTCCCTCAGAGCAGCCAGCTGCCACCTGGGCTCTGATGGAGGATTCACTGTCCCAGAACAGGCACCCAGGG
>JALJVW010003293.1:0-20988 GCA_024865655.1 Emberiza elegans
TTAGTTAAATGTGGATATGTATTTAGTTATAGATATGATATATTTTATTATATATTTACTTTTATAGATTTTCGAGTTACATTTTTATATGTGTAGAGTAAAATACTTATGTATATATATGTATATATAGATACATATGTATGAAGATTATATTTATGAATGTGTATAGTTATATAGTAAGAGGGTAGTAATGTTTAGATGGAGAGATTAATGGATAGATTTGCTGTTTTGTGGGCCTAGGCTGCATTTTACCTCTTTCCCCCTCGGCTGCCTTTTCACCTCTTGCTTTGCCCCCTGTGCCCCCTGTGTCCCCTGTCCCTGTGCTGGGTCCGAGCTGGCGGGCCGGGCGGGCAACACTTCCAGCCCGGCTGTCCCTGGAGTGGTGGGGAGCTGCCGCTGGCCCCAGGCACTGTCCCTGAGGAGCTGCTGAAGGACGGTGAGACTGGGGGACTGAGGGTCTGAGGGGGCGGTGGCGCTGAAGGGACGGTGACCCTGAGCTGCTGCTGGGGCTGAGGGCTATGGGGCAGCCCAGGGCCATGCAGTGGCACTAATTTGACAGGGGAAGTAGCACAGGCTCCGTGTCTCCAGGTGGCAGGATGGCTCAGAAGGGACTGGGGGGTGAGAGGGACTGTGGGGGCTGAAGAAACTGAAGGGGCTGAGGCTTCACTGAAAGCATGGTGGGGTTGAGGGGATGGATGGGGCCAGCAGGGTACAGAAGGCTCAGGGCTGCAGCTCTGCCAGGCCTTGGGAAGCAATTCAGAGCCTCCACTTTTGCCACATCTGCCATGAAGACCTTGAGGACAGCCGGAGACTGACAGGAGCCAGCAGGGGAGGGCTGAGGCAGCAGCAAGAACAGTGAGTGGGGACCTGCTGCTGCCAGTCTGGGAGGCCGGCTGGGGCCACAGGCCAGGGAGGCAGGTGGGGCTGAGGGGTGCCGTGGGCTGTGGCCGTGGGCACTGCCCGGCGGGGCAGAGCCCGGGCCCTGCCCGTGCTGGGGCTACTCAGCGCAGCTACCCGGCTGGCACAGGGGGCTGTCATTGGGCAAGGCAAGCTGTGCAGCAGGGCCGGGAGCTCTGCCGGCTCTGCCGGGGGCTGCAGGGCTGCGGGACCTCCCCCGCTGCTGCGCTCACCACAGCCTGGCCTGCTCGGCTGCTTTCTCTTTCCAACCCTCCTGGGGAGCCTCTGACATTCCCTCTTCCCTGATGGAAGTGCAGCTGCTGCCAGGGGAAACGTCCCCCACCTCCTCCGTGTTCCCTTTGCTTCCCAGATGTTCCATCTGCTGTCCCTGTCCGGGAGAGCTGCTCTGCTGGGAGGAGGGTCCGAGCAAGAGGCTTGGAAGATGGGGCAGCTGGGATCCCACTGCTTGGGTGCTGTTTACATACATGGACTTGAACATAGCCACAGTTTATTATGTCGTATATCCATATGGGTTCCATATGTGGGTTTATTTTTGTATATTCTTTTTTTTTGTTATTAATTTTGTTATGAATGGCTATGTATATATATATATATTTGAAAGTACATATATGTATAAATTTATCTGTATTGGATATTTGTATATATGTGATCTACTCGCGCCTTTCTCCCCCCTCCTCCCAGGATTTCCCCCCTCCTATGCTATGTATATATATCTATATTTGAGCGGGGCCCTCGAATGGCAGGGCAATGACATAAGACAAGTTCAGCCTAAGATTCATCCAATCATACAGAGTAAAAGCATATTGACAGTGGTTCTGTCCAATCACCTAAAGAACACGTAACTAGGGTTAAAACAATAGCGTTCTATTCCTTAAGACAATGGTTCATTCAGAAGAGACACAGCACAGAGCTCTATTCATGATCGGCCTTCTAATATATACTTAATATATACTTTTTGCAACTTAGAAAGCTAAGCTACAGAGGCTTATTGTTATAGTTTACTTGATTTTCCCATGGCCTAGAAAACATGTTCTGCTGTTTTAGCACTATTTCCAAACCTGCTGTCTGAGGCCTGTCTTTTCTACCCTATCCTAAAACCCTCTGGCTTTAAGGATTCCTACACCAAAACAGCAAAGAAATGGCCCTTCATGGCATCTCCCATTCTTACCAGCACATCCTTTCTTTCCTTCTCTGTGTTCTCCACTTTGCTCTGCAGAGACTCCACCTCCTGATGAAGAGTCACAGCCTCTTCCTTTTTTGCAGTGGCCTCTTCCTTCAGCACAGTTTCTAGAGAGTTCTTGTGTTCTGCCCTCCACATCACTGCACCAGGGAAGGGGGAGAAGGGGAAAAGCAAAGCAAAAGCAAACTGATGTGCATCCTGCATCTCTGCCAGGCTGTGTTTGCCAGGCCCTAAGCCCACAAGGGCTTCCAAAGCTGACAGAAATGAGGGAAACTTCAGGGCAGACAGAAAAAAAAGCATGAAAAGAGCAAGGTTTAGAGGCATATGAAAGTATGTTTTTGCTTTTAGGCTTAGGCAGAGTGGGCAGTCAGACAGAGAGGAGTGGAGAGGAGCCCGTCCAGCCCTGCTACAGAGAGGCCACAAGCCTGGAGGCTCTGGGATGGCCTGGAGTTTGGAGGAATCAGGCCCAGGCATCCAGCTACAGCTCCTTGGCAAAGACACAGCACCTGAAAGGCACCACCTCTGCAGGTGATCACTCATAGCACAGCCACATGCGCTGCCAGCCACAGGATCTGTCTCCATAAAGAAACTTTCCCTGGCACTGCTATGGAGAAGTCTCCTGCTGGTAGTTTTTCTTCTCTCCCCTCTCTGGGCACTGCAGTTTTGCTCTACGTGGCATCAGAGATCCCCTCTGGTGAGACAGGATGGGGCAGTGGGTGGGAGAGGAGAAGCTGTACCTTCCCGGCTTTTGGCTAGCTGTTTTTGCAGCTCCTGATTGCAGGCACTGAAATAGTCCCTCTGAGCCTGCGTCGTGCTCAGCTGCAGCTTCAAGGCCTGAATCTTCTTCCTCACATCATTCTGGAAGAGGTAAGAGGAGCAGAATCACCTCGCAGGGCCACTGCTGGCAGGAGACCAAGGGCTACAAACACTAAAGCAGAAATAGCCCAGGTGGGAGAGGGCAGCTGGACAGAAGGGGTAGATGTGATTGTGATCCTCCTTCCCCCCAGCAGTGAGCCAACCCCCCTACAGGGGCTGCCACCCAGCCTGGCATTGTCACTCTGCTTGCCCAGCAGCAGGACAGGATTTCTGGGTGCACTGGGCACACATTCCCAGGTCTTTCCGGGAATGCTCCAGGTGGTCTTGCAGGGCTGCTACCACTCTGTCCACCATGAGCTCTGTGGGGACATCACTGGCCTGAGAAGCAGTTAGGCTCACATCATGACCCTTTTCTGAAAAGAGAAGACATTCTGGTTCAGGATTTAATCCCAGGGTCTCCAACAAACAGGGCCTCTTTCTAGCCAGATGGTGGCAGTGCCTTTGTCACTGTCCTAGAGCTCCCCTTGCAGCAGGAGCTGTGTCACAGGCTGGCATTAAGTGGATGGCCACTGATGGCAGCACTGCCCCAAGGATGACTGCATGGGCCCTGTGGCCTGACAGGACTCGGGCCCTTTTCCCTTCTGGTGCTGATTATTTCTCCCTGTACAAACACAGACTTGTGGCTCTGCAGGGATGTCAAGCTGCCAGGACTTCCCAAGGCTGGAGTCAGCCTAAACTGAAAGGCTGAGCCTGTCATGCCAGGGTGACCCTGAGCCCCTCGTCACTTCCCTGCTCTGCACACGTGCTAGCCCAGCCTGCCACACTTGCCTGAGCTCCAAGTGACCAAGGCGCTGCTGTCCCTGGTCATGCGGTGGACAAGCAAGAGCAGTTTATCCAGCTGGGATTGAGCTTGGCAGTGGGCACCACTGGCCTGTTGGCACTGTGTGGCCAAGGCCTCTGCTCTGTCCTCTGAGCTGCGGAGCCTCAAACGCAGCTCAGAGATCTCAGCCTCCAGCAGCTGCACTGAGTCCCTCAAGCACCGCTCGCCTGCTCGGGACTCCTCCAGCTCCTGCAGCAGCTGCTCCTCTCGAGTTGCCTGGGCAGCATCCTTCTCCTGCACTGCTTCCTGCAGGGAACGGATCTGGAACAGGGATACACACAGCCTCAGGGGCAGGGGTGTTCCTGGGGCAGCAGAGCAGGCAGGAGGGTGAGGTGAGGAAGGAGAAACAACTTCAAGCAAAAACCACACTGGGCACACAAGGGGCAAAGCCAAGGATTCCAATAGAGACAAAGTCAAAACAGAGAAAGGGAGGCAAGGGGCATCCTTGGGGGGGCAGCTCTAAACACCAGATGAACTGGCTGTGCTGGAAGAGCCCTCCCCAGCCTGCCATAACCACACCTGTGTCCCCACATTGCTCAGTGCCCAGCCCAGGCACAAACTCCACCTGGGACAAAATGCTAACAGAAGGATGGAGGGGCTCCAAAGGAGTCTGCTTTTGCTTCTCCTCTGAGAGTTCCTGCTGGGACCCAGGAGAGAACAGGGCAAAACTTCATCAGGAGACACCATATTGATGAAGGGAGCCCCCAGCATAGGGAATCATGTGCTCTGACATCATGATTTCAGAAGGCTGAACAAATGCTTTATTAAGCTAGGTTATATTACACTAATACTATATTAAAACTATACTAAAAAGATACTATACTATAGAAAAACCTGTGACTGTCTGGAGACAGCCACGACACAGCTTTTACCCAATTGGCCAATCAGTCCAAACGACTCTCACTGGTGTCCAATTAACAAATCACGCTTGGTAAACAATCTCCATAACACCTTCCACATGTGCCAAACAACAGGCACAGTGATTAGAGATAAGAATTGTTTTCTCTTCTTCTCTGAGCTTCTCACTGCCTTCCCAAGAAAAGTCTTTGGGAAAGTTGTGCCTGCTGCTCTCTGTGAAGAGAGCTGCATCCACAGACACCAGAGCCAGCCTTGGCCCCAGGGTGCAGCAGCAGCCCCAGGCAGAACATGGCAGCAGTGGATGCTACTGGGAGAGGGAAGCAGTTGGGACCTCCAAGCTGAAGCTGAAGGTGGTGTTGTGTGCCCCTGGAGAAGAGGGTGCCAGTTCACAGGTTACCTGGGTGTTGAGCTCCTGCAGCTCTCCTATGTGGTCTGAGAGGAGCTGCTCACCCTGGTGAAGAGCAGAATGAAGCTGAGACACCTGTTTCATCCAGGCCAGGTTGTTTTCTTCCAGGCTTCTGAGGCTCAGTTCCTTCTCTTCCAGAGTTAGAGCTGGCCTGTGGAACAAGGCAGCAGATGGCCATGAGAGACATTTGTGTCCCTCGGGTTCCTCAGAGGGAACCTGGCTTAGATCAGAAATCGTGGGTTTAAGATTGTTGTGCCAAGCAAAGGAATCAGGATGCCAGGCTGATCCAGCTCCCAAAGGGGTGAAGTTACCAGACCCAAGGTGGAGCTGATGGGTGTATCCAGCTCCTCGCACTGCAGCTTGGGCAGGGTTAAGACACCGACCTAGCAACAGAACACTCCTCTAGAGGGAAAGAGCTACTCCAAAAGCCTTTGTCTTCAGAAAAACTGTAACTGTAGGCTCAAAAGAGATGAAGTGCAACATCCAGAGAATGAAACACATCTGCATGGACAGTTCAGAATTCCGCCATTAGGAAATGGTGGCAGATGCAAAGATCAGAAAGAGGGAATCCATTCACACAATGCAGGGTCCCACAGGCTTTCATTTACCTGGCTTTTTCCCTCTCTAGGGCCTCACTCCCCATCCTGCTGAGCTTTGTGGACAGTCAGTTCCTGGCACTTTCTGGAGGCTGCCAGCCGAGATCTCAACTCTCCCACCTCAAGTCAAACAGAACAAAGCAGTCAGAGGCTACAGCCTGTCCCTGTCAGCCACAGCAGGCACTGTGAGGAAAGGCAAAGGACAACTTTCCATTTGTCCCTGTCCTGAAAGGGCCATATTAACAATGGATATGGACAACTTGTTTCCAGCTCTCATTGGGTCACCAGGGGTATGTGGAAAAGCACCTCAAAAGCAAGGCTAGCAGGAAGAGGCCAGCAGAAATCCATGTTGATGGTTGCTGGTTAGGAGCCCAGAGGACTAACCCTGCTGTCCAGGGCAGCAGCTGAGATTCAGCAGAGCCCTAAGTGTCCTTCAGAGCAGCTGCCATGGAGCCCACAGCATGAGGCAGCCCCAGGGGTCACCCCTAAGCTGCTGCTCTGCCATGGAAAGGTAAGAAGGGCACAGAACACCTGGTGGATGACTGCAGTGCCACTGCTGTTTCACTCCCCTGCTTTTGCACACCCTCCCTCTGCTCAAGGAGGAGATTAATCTCCTCTTTGATGCCTACTAGCAGGAAATTGTTTGAGTCCTTTGTGGAGAAAGCTCTTCTCTCAGGGACTGCAGGAACAGGCAGGAAAAGAGCACAAATGACCCAATAAGGAGCAGGGAAGATGGCTCCATGGAGCTGGGAAAATCAGAAGGGAGAGAGACAGCTTCCCTGAAGGCAGAAGCTGTGCTGAGGGGGTGGACATGAAGGACACAAAAGCAGTAGAAGACAGAGCTGGGGACACCAGCAAGGCAGTGCAGGACCACGAGTGCCAAGGGGAGAAAGGAAGGACTTCAAGTGGCTGAGTGAACGGAAAGGTGTCGAGCTGAGTGAGGCCTCAGTTGCTGAGCCTGTGGCCAGTGGGGGGAGGACAAGCAGAAGTTCTCACCTGAGTTGCCCCTTGTCTCCTTGCCAGTGCTTCCCAAGCCAATCCAAAGGAATGCTGTGCATCAGTGGATCTTGGGGTTGGGGGGATGTTCCCAGAGTCTGCATGCTGGGAACTGGCCATGCTGTCCCTGCTGTCTAAGGGCACCTGAAAGCCCACACCCAGCTGTTAGTCAGGAATTCTCTTCCTATTCCAAAGAACCCTGAGACATCTCTTCTGATCCCAACAAGAATGAGTGTCCATTCATGGAGAACCAGTTCCAAAATTCAGCTAAATGTACAAAACCTGCTTCTGCATTGAGCATGGTTTGTGCTTAGTGCATTTATTCCTGGGGTTACAGTGAAATTAAATATAGGGCCCTCTGAGGTCAGCTTCCTACTCCATTCTGCAGAGTCGCTGTCACAGACCTTGTGGAGCCGATGGAGGAGAGAAGTCTCCTCTGGGCAAAAACAGGGCACAGAGACACAAGTACCTCTTCTGAGCAGACAGGAGACCCATGGCAGGGCAACTTCTCCCTTCCAGGCTTCCTGCACTTGCCTTCCCTCAATGCCATTGCACAATGGTTCTGAGCCAGCTCAGCACAGTTATACTCACCTCAGGGGCTCTTGGGGAGAGTAACTGATGAGAAGGTGTTTGGGAAGTGAACTGCTGGCTCATTCTGAGCCCTCGAGCTTCCTGGAGGAGCACGGGTGAGAGCCCACTCAGAGTGCAGGGTGGGACTGGCCCTGAGGGAGTCGCCCTTCCAAGCCAGGAGTGCCCCCGCTCCCTCCCAGGCTTGTCCCCAGAGCCAGGACCAAAGCTGCCACCGGCTCTGGAGCAGCCAACTGCGAATCCCTTGTTATTTCCCAAGGAAACCTTCCCCTGTGGGACAGTCCAGGCCCACACAGCCCCCACTGGGCTTGGCACAGCGAGAGCAGCAGCTTTCTCACCTGCTGGGTCTCCATCTGCCTGTTGTCATGAGCAACGTGGGCCATGGCAAATGCCAGGATCTGGGGGATGTTGGCAGTAGCAAGGCTAAAAGTCAATATCCAAAGGCCATTGGCCTTTGCTGGGTCTAAACCGTGATGTCCAAGGGTTGTTGGCCTTTGCTGGTGCAAACCCTGATGTCCAAGGGCTGTGGGCCTTTGCAGGGCCAATTGCACAATATCAAAGTGCCATTGGCCTCTGCAAGGTCCAAACCCCAAGGCCAAAGAGCTGTTGACAGCTGCAGAGTCCAAATCCCAAACATTCCATGGGCTGTTGACAGTTGCTAGGGTCCAAACCCCAACATTCCAGGGGCTGTGGGAGAGCCCTTCCCTGGCTCTGCCCCATCCCAGCTCCCTGCTGGCCTTGGCACTTGCTCTGCCACCCCCATGTCCCCACAGCCCTGCTGGGCAGCTGGGCAGGCGCATGGCTCGTAACAGGAGCTCAATGTTTTGGGTCCAGACAGCATCATTTTTATAGATCAGCATTCCCAAGACAGCAGGGTTTGACCCACATGCTCTTTACAGATGCACTCAGTTCCTGAGTGACAGGAATTCTTCTGTCTTCCCTGACAAAGGGGAGATGTAAGAAAAAGCCTAAAAAGGCTCTTACTGGTTAAAAATACTCATGGAAAGGAAAACTTTGGGTTTAGAACAGAAACAGGAGGAGAAAAAATGTTGTTTCAGCATCTTTTGAAATTTCCATGATGCAAAGAGCTCTAGTGTTTAAGGCTCATAAAATAGATTAAGAATCCAAGAGACATCCAAGAGTGGATTTTTTTTCTCTGCTCTCTCTTTGGTGATATATCAATAGGCTATCTAGGCAGAAGAAAGGTCTTGCTGAGTACATGTTTTGGTTTTGGGCAAATTTAGGGAGGAAATTTCTGAAGGTCTCCTTTTAGAAAGCAGATTCAAATGGCCCCTCCCCTACCTGGTTTGGGAGATAAAAATTTTTTTTTTGAGAAAAGTGGAAAAAACAGTTTATTCAATAAGCAAAGCATTCAGAAAAAAAATGAATAATATTAAACAATGGAGCCTCTCATTGTTCTGAAGAGATGGCAAGTTCAGAGAGAGAGAGTCCTTTTCAGCTTGGTTCCAATCAGTCCTTCCCTGGCTAGAAAATGTGTCATGGGCCTCAGTGGGCCACAGCCGTGAGCTCCTGGTGGTGGTTTTCTGGGTTTTTGCTCCAGAGCAGGTTTGAACAGTTCCAGGAAAAAAGACACCATTTTGGGAAATCTTTCCTTGCCATATCTAATGAGGAAAACCTGCAAAAAAGCAAAGCAAATTCCCTGTCTCTCTCTCTCACTGTCTGTGTTGCAGACAACAGTCTGTGAGAAGGAATGTGAGGGAGCAAGAGCAGTTCCTGCAAACAAACTGTGTGCTTTTTCTGCTTTTTCTACCTTTTCTCCTTTTTTTTTTTCTGCTTCTTTCTTCACTTTCAGAACCCATCCTTGAGGTGCAGAACTTAATATTCAGCGTGAACAGAACAGACCACTGGGGATACAAGTATCATAAAGTCACCCTTACATTAAAGATTCTTTGCTAGGAACAGAGCTTCAAGACCAAAATAGACCTACTTGAAAAAGCTTTACCAGGTATTTTTCACTCCCATCTTTGAGAGCGTTCCTGTGAGCCCTAGGGAGGATTTTTTTGCCCCTCATTTGATGGCAATTGTTTTCTGAGCAGCGCACAAACCCTCTGGGAAGAGAAGAGCTGCCCCTGCCTTCTCCAGGGCCCCTCTCTTGGTCAGGGCTCAGCGGCTCAGGGCTGCACAGGCACACAGGTTCCCAGAGTCCCAGAGCTGTCAGCAGGGAGCAAAGGACACACCTGCTTTTTCCCAGAGAGCCCCTGAGCAGGTGATGCTCAGCTGGCAGCTCCAGCTCATGGGCCCTGCTGAGGCTGTGCTGCCCTTTGGCTGCTGTGCTCGCTTGTCAAGTAATTAAAATCAGTGCTCTGTTCATGGGCTTCTCTGATTCAAGGGGATTTTCAAAAAAAAAAATATAGAAAGAAATGAAGAATCCAGCCCCAGTCCTAGAACTCAACAAAAATCCAGGACTTTGTCTTAGGCTGGAAATGGGTGTGTGTATTCTATTCCTATCTGTTAGTGGTGGGGGCAGTTATCTTGTGTTAATTGGGCAGTTTTCTTTATCTCTTCCACAACAATTCTCCCTCAGGGGAGATATCTTCTGTTAATGGGCCATTGAGTCTCACTGATGAAAATTACATCATCCCATTCTGAGAAGCTCTGCCCAGAGGGAGGAGCCAAGCATTCCTACCTGGATATAATCTGAGATTTGAAGACCACAGGCAGCCTTTTCCCGCTGGATTCCCAGAGGAGCAGCTGTCTTCTCCACTGGATTCCCAGAGGAAGACCAGGCCCATCTACACCACTGTAGCAGCCACAGACCCTGCAAGGCCTCCCTGGCAGTCAGTTGCCTAAAATAAGAAATGCCTAGTCACAATGACTGGACCAAGAGACCCCTCTTCTGCCTTCAGACCCTCATTATCTCCCTGTAAGACCACAGATCATATTTACCTTGACCCTTACTATTGGACTGTCTCCCAAAACTCACATACCCTATATGAACCCCTATTTCTGCACTATTCAGCAGAAGAGCTGTCACTGTGACCTTTCGCAGAAGCTGCCAATAAAGACACTTCTGTAGAGCCTCATACAGCTCTTCTCACCTCTCTCCCTGCATCTGCCAAAGGCACTTAGCAAGCAAAGAGCTGAAATCACTATAGAGCTGAATTCCACACAGAGCTGGTCTCACTTAAGAGCTGAGCTGCTTGCTAAGTTCGCCTGTGGCTGGGAGCCTGCCTGAGGGACCCAAACAGGCTGTGCTTAGCAGGACTTCGCTATCCCAACACCTACAGCAGCCGGGGTCGGAGAGACCCCGAAAAACCCCCGCCGTAATAAAACACCACCAGTGGACCTTCAGAGGAAAACTACACCCTTCTACAGGATCACTGCTCCAACAGAACCGCATCTGTCACTGCAGGAGGACTGCAGCCACCATTTAATAGGACTGCTACCAACACCCTGACCACAGGGTGTCAGGTCATATTCTGACTCTGTCAGTGGGTTTGTTTGTACTATTGCATTTGTATTTTTAGTTGTCCTGGAAAAGAACTGTTATTCCTATTCCCATATCTTTGTCTGAGAGCCCAGTATTTTTAAAATTATAACAATTGGAAGGGAGGAGGTTTACCTTTTCCATTTCAGGGGAGGTTCCTGCCTTTCTTAAACAGACACCTGTCTTTTCAAACCAAGATAGATTTTAGCACCCACTGTGGGGCTTGAGGGCATCGAGAGAAAAAGGGAATAACAGTTTTTGAGGAATTTAGATTTTGTGTGCTGATATAGAAACCTTGTTAAGTGTCACCATGTGGTCTAGCTTACCCGTAGCTCACCCTAGCTCACGTTTGGGTGGCATGTGGTCGTGGCTGTATTTCTCCCATTTGCAGGCCCTTATCTAAACATGAGTCCTATAATTAAGGCTACTGTGGCTGTTTTTCCAGTTTGTTTTATGGGTCAGTAAGGTGAGGAATTAATGGATCTTTAACTTCTGCTGGAAGGCAGGCACATGGATTCAGAGCTATCACACACTAACTGTATGTTTTTGGGGTTACTTTAATAATGATACTTACTGTGAGGAAATGACACCAGGGAAAAATTTTCACCCAATCCTTCAACCAGCTCTTTGGGTCCACCCCAACAGTTTTTGAAGGGTTCAGATCCACTCTAAATGTTGATGATATCATACAGTGGTTAGTGTTGCTGATAGGCCTGTTCTATTTAGCATTCAGAGATAAGGGAAGATTAACCTAGATAACCACCCTGACCCTGACAACTACCCCAGAAACTAGGGAGCTACCACAGAACCTGACACAGCACCAGAGTCTAGGGATGCTGCTGCCCTAGAGCCTGACCCTGCCCCACAGCCCACCTCAGATATGAACTACCCAGATTGGGTGGTGGTTCTGGTGAAGGAGATGGGCCAGATATTGAAGGAGTACATTTCCCCAGCTGGTAAGAAACCCTCCACCTGCCTCAAAGAGGGAGAGTCTAACAGTGCAGCAGTGGAACCCACAGATGTTACAACTGTCCAGGTTCCAGCTGAACTGCAAGCGCAGCCACATCCAGCAGGAGTCGCCCCTGTGGAAACAAGGAGATCTAAAATGAAATCAGAGCACCCAGACAAGGATAAGAAAGGAGGGCCCTCACAACCCACAGGGGAGCCAGAGGTTGCAATCATCACCGAGTCCCTGACATACAAAAGCCTCCGTAATCTGCACAAAGACATTGTACGACAGGGACGTGAGGCTTATACAACCTGGCTACTTCTGGGATCTTATGGGTACAGGCGTCCAGCTGGATGGTGGTGAGGCAAGGAATTTGGGACCCTTGACCCAGGACTCAGGTATCAATCAGATTTTTGTAAGGGAAGCCAGGGTCCCTTTCCCTCTGGGAGTGGCTTTTAATAAGTGTCAGAGAAGTTTGTTCCACAGGGAAAGAATGCAGGACCAGCACCATAGAATGCGCTGGAAGACTCTTGAGGAAGGGATCCAACAGCTGAGAGAAGTGGCAGTATTGGAGGTACTCTTTGGGAGGGATGGACAGCATGATAATGACCCTGACAAGGTCAGGTGCACAGGGCAAATGTTGTGGAGCCTGGCAAATCTGGGGCCATCCCAATACATCACCTTTATTGCAACAATTAATGCTGACACCAACTGTGAGACAGTGGGTTCTGTGGCCAACAAGCTTAGGAATTATGAAAGTATGATCAATGGCCCAATGCAGGCTCATGTCTCTGCTGTGGTCCAAGAACTCAGAGAGGAGATGAGGGAGATGAGGGAGGAGGTGAGGAAAAACAGTTCCCACACTGCACCAGTGCGAGTCACAGGCCCCAAAGTCAGAGCCCAGCATTCCCCAACTAGAGAGAGGAGGTACACCCCACATGCTGACCTGTGGTTTTTTCTGCACGACACTGGGGAAGACATGGGAAGGTGGGATGGAAAACCCACTTCTGTCCTGGCAGCACGGGTGCGTGCACTCAAGGAGGGAAACACTAATCGAGGGAACTCCAGTAAAGTGAAGGTAGCCTCAACCTCCCATGACTGAGCTGCTGAGTATGATCTGTCAGATTCCCTGGAAGGTACCTCTACCATGTATACTCCGGGTTAGAGGGGCCCTGCCTCTAGCCAGGGAGAGGCATGGGAAAACTGGATTTTCTGGACGGTGTGGATCTGATGGCCTGGCACATCACAACCACAAAAGTACGATGCTTTAGTTGATACTGGTGCGCAGTGTACCCTGATACCATCGAGATATGTGGGGGCAGAACCTATTTGCATGCCGGGGTGACAGGGGATCCCAGCAACTGACCCTGTTGGAAGCCAAGGTGAGCCTGGCTGGGAAAGAGTGGAAAAAACATCCTATTGTGACTGGCCCAGAGGCCCCGTGTATTCTGGGTATAGATTTCCTCTGGAACGGCTATTACAAAGACCCAAAGGGACTCAGATGGGCTTTTGGCATAGCTTCTGTGGAGGCAGAAAACATCAAGCAGTTGAACACTTTCTTTACTCTTCCTGATACAAATTTCTTCCTATGTCCCACCGCTGTTCCCTCCCCTGCAAACAGCCCATCCCTGGTTGCCCTTCCCTCTCCAGCAGACCCCCATTCAGCAGGATCCCACCAAGGAAGGAAGAAAGAAGGAAGGAAAAGAAGAAAAGGTCCAGATCCAGTCCTTCCTGGAGCCTGGAGCCTGAAAACACTGTCAGTGCCCAGATCTGGAAATTTCCCTATTCTGACACAGCCCAAGTGCAGCAATTTACTGGCACAGAAATCCAAAACCCGGCAACTTTCTGCTACTGGGTCTGGCACCGCTCACCTCTTGTGTTTGCTGCGCCAGTACCCAGATTTGGAAATTTCCCGCTGCCAGCAGAGCCCAAATCCGGCAGATTTCTGTTGTTGCCAACGAAACCACCCAGATCTGGTGTTTGCTGGCAGCGCCAGCGCCCAGATCTGAAAACTCCCTGGTGCTGGCACAGCCCAAGTCCAGTGATTTACTGACACAGAAAGCTAAAATTTGGAAATTTCCCTACTCTGGCTCCAGTACCATCCAGATCTGGTGTTTGCTGGGACCGCCAGTGCCCAGATTTGGAAATTTCCCGATGCCTTCACAGCCCAGGTCCAGCAATTTGGTTTTAGCTAGCTTAGGCAGAGAAGTTCCTCGGACTGGGACTTTCCTTTTTCTTGGAACTGTTTAAACCTGCTCTGGACTGAAAACCCAGAAAAACACCGGCAGCTCACACCTGTGGCCCACCAAGAGCTGGGACGCTGCATTGCAGCGCCACAGGGACTTAGAAAAGACTGAGTGAGCCAACTACAACCCACAGAAAGGACTTTCTGAATTTGCCATCTCTTCAGCACTGTCAGAGGTTTTATTTAATATTATTCATTTTTCATGCTTGTGAATACTTTAGTTGTTAAATAAACTGGGTTTTTTTCACTTTTCTTGAGGGAAGTCTTTTCCTGAGCTAGTAGGGGAAGGGGCTGCTTGAACTCGCTTTCTAGATGGACCCCTTCTGGAGGTTTGCTCACAAAATTTGCCCTAAACCAGCACAAAGAGTCACAATGAAAACTTCACCAGTGGCATAATTTCCTGGTGGCAAATCTTGTGACAGAAGCTTGACCGTGTTCTCCATGAGAGATTCTTGGGAAGAGCAGCCCGGAGAAGATTCCTGGAAAACTGAAACAGCCTTCCAGAAGTGAAACGAAAATGAAAGAAACAATCCAGGATGTTTTTCTCTATTTATTTCTATGCTCCCCTTTTCCATCTTGCACTACTTCTCCATCCCATTCATTCCAAATGCACCTGACCTCTAAAATCAGTGACTTAGCGAGTTTTGGACACTCTAAAATACCATGAGCCCCACACAGTTTTCCTTCCCCTGTTTTTACTGGAAGGCAACACTGGAGATATAAGTGCAGTGCTGGGGTCAGGTAGGAATCCTACCCCAAGGGAAGGTGTCCCGACAGTGTTTGCCCCTCAGCAAGGACAATGCACAGCAGCAAGCGAGGGGATCGCTGTGCCCGTGTGCAGGAGTCAGGGCTCTGCATCCGGGCTCAGCGCTGCAAAGTTCCCGTGTTTGGACAGACGGAGGGGCCGTCCCCGGGGCGCGCGGGGCTCGAACGTGGGGCTCGTGGGGTGAGCGGGGAACAGACACGGGGACGAACGGCCCCGGTGCTTCAGTTGCAGCGGCAGCAGCAGCGGCAGCAGCAGCGGCGGCAGCAGCGGCGGCAGCAGCGGCGGCAGCAGCAGCGGCAGCAGCAGCAGCGGCGGCAGCAGCAAAAGAGGATAAACGAGAATGATCTTTCTCGTTCTCTCTTTCTTTCTCTTTCTCTCTCTCTTTCTCTTTTTTTGTCTCTTTCTGTCCCTTTCCCCCCGTCGGGCACCCTTCCCTCGGGGTCCCTTGCCCGGCGTCCCTCTCCTCTCCCCGCCTCCCTCTCCCCTGCCGGGCCGGGCCATGCCCCCGGCCCGCCCCCGGCCCCGGGCGGGGCTGCCCCGTGCCCGGCCCCGGCCGTCCCGCCGCGGTCTCGCCTCCGCCCGGCTCTGGCCGTACTGGCGGTGGCGCTGCTGGGCGGGCATCGGTGCCTGGGGCCGGGGCGGCATCGCCGCCCTTTGCCTCCGCCTGGCCCGAGCCCGGCCCCGGACCCGAGGCAGGCGCCAGTCCGAGCCCGGCCCGGCCCAGGCTCCTCCGGGGCCCGCGGAGGCCACACAGGCGGCGCGGCCGCTCCCGCCGCCTCCGCTGCGGCTTCCCGGCCCGAGCTCCGCCCGCTCGGCAGCGGCGGCCGCCCGCCCCGAGCCTCCGTGCGGCGTTCCGGGAGCGAACGCCTGGGCATGGCCGGCCCGGGGCGGGTGAGGGGCGCTCGGGGGCCGGTGCTGGCCCCGGGCCGGGCGCTGACAGCCGCGTCCCGCCCGCAGGGAAGGCGCAGGAGGCCCTGCAGGAGCGGCACCGGCTGGGCTCGCTGCTGGGGCGCGCTCCAGGCACAGCCATGGAGAAGAGAGCCCCGAGAGTGCCCAAGCTGGCCTGGGTGAAGGAGGAGGAGGAAGAAGAAGGCCCTGGAGTTACGCCAGCACAGGAGACTGAGGAGGTGCTGCCGTTCCATCCACCGCAGGAGGGTGAGTGGCAGAGCTGGGCTGCAGGGCTGGAGCCTGCAGCCAACTTGGCCCCATCCATCCCATCCCATCCCATCCCATCCCATCCCATCCCATCCCATCCCATCCCATCCCATCCCATCCCATCCCATCCCATCCCATCCCATCCCATCCCATCCCATCCCATCCCATCCCATCCCATCCCATCCCATCCCATCCCCTGGGGAAATGCCCACGGACAGGATGGAAGAGGGGCCGGGCAGACACCCCGCAGTGGCCATGCTCCATCCCCCTGGAGCATCCAGGGGCTCTCCCTGCCTGGGCAGCGCAGGGCTGGGCTGTGTTCTCTGGCCTCTCCCGCAGCCCCTCAGCTCTGGCTGTGCTCGCTCTTTGCCAGATGCAGCCCTGGAGCGCACACAGGAGCAGGAACGCAGCCGTGGCCTCTTCCACAGAACAGCGCAGGTACCTGCAGCCACCCCCACCTGGGCTGGGCCTGCTGGCACCGCGCTTGGAGCATTCCGTGCAACATCCCTGGCTTCTTGCCCTTCTCCTACAGCTGGTCTGCAAATTCATGAGGAGAATGCGGGAGGAAGAGACCAGCCCCATGGGCACTGGGCTCAGAGCACACTCAGAGCTCCTCAGTCATGAGACCAGTGCCGCCCTGCTGGATTTGCTCCTGGAGGAGGGTGTTGCCAGGCCAAAACAAGTAAGCAGCCTGGGGCCAGGGGTTTGATCCCCATGAGTCAGGTGGCCTCCCAAGCCATGCCTGCTGGTCCCTGGGAGCCTTTGAGGCCATGGCAGTGTGCTGGGAAGGGAAGCACTTCTCTGGGGACCCTGGGGACATTGCTCCCTCTGGCAGCTTTCCAAGTCTCCCCGTGCCTTCTCCAGGTGCCCGCCATGGTCAGGTACATCCACCAGTGGCTCCTGGCCAATCAGTTTGCTGAGCACAGGCTGAACAGGACCCTGCTGGATCTCACCAGAAGCACAGCCCGGATGACGTAGTCCTGACGCTCCTGCGTGTGGCCCCATCCTGTGACAGGTACGGGGCCCACCTGCCCAGAGGGCTCAGGCCTCCCCAGCCCATCACCCTGTACCGCCTGGCCCAGGTGTGTGACCAACAGAGAGTTCCAGGGCCCTCTGGCTGCTGCCTTTCCCAGCCCTGGCACGTCAGCCCCGAGCCTGCTGCCATGCTCCCTCCTGCCCCTCAGGGCTCTGTCCCCACAGGGCTGGGCTGCCTGGCTGCTGCTGGCCAGGGCCAGTGGGCAGAGGCAGAGCCGGGAGCTCATCCCAGGCCCCCAGGGATGCCCAGGCCACGGTGCTGTGTCTGAGACCCCCTGAGACAGAGCTCTAACCCCACAGAGCTGCCATGGCCATGTGGAAGACCATCATGTGCTCGCCCAGGACTGCGGAGCCAGTGCAGCTGATCCTCCTGGATGTGCTGGGCAGCTGGCCAGAGCACAGCACGTGCACCTCTGATGGGGACGAAACGGGTGTCTTTGGCCTGGCTGTGAGTTTCTGCAAGTGGCCTTTGCTGGCCCCAAGGCTGCCTCTCCAGCAGCTCTCCATCCTCCTTCCCCCACTGCATCTCCCTGCCTCAGGTGCTGGCCTGAAACCTGGCCCAGGGGCAGCTTCAGGCCCACCAGGCCCCGTGCTCCCCCTGCCAAGGTCTCTCTGGGCCTCTCCCTGCCCTGCTCGGGCCCTGCCACACGGACACCTCGGCACTGAGCGCTGTCTCGGGGGGCTTTGTCCCTTGCAGGCAACCGTGGTGATGTGGAAGATCCTGCAGGCGCCCTGTGTCCCACATATAGTGACGGTGTATTCCCCCCGCCTCTTTGTGGATCTGCTCTTCCAAGTGTTCTTCAGCACTCTGGAGGTGCCAGAGGAGGTCAATACCTTGTGGAAGGGATGCCAAGAGGAATATGGCCTTGCCACCAGCCCCAACAGGTGCTCCATCCCACTCCTCCTGTTCCTGCCATGTTCCTGGGCAGGAGCCAATGCTCCCAGCGTGACCTGGGCTTTGCTGTGCACGCAGGTTTGCAGTGCAGACCCTGAAGTCTCTGCTCTGCCGAATGCAGCACGAGGATGTGGTGGTGGCAATGGAAGACAAGCGTGGCTGGGACACGCTGCTGTGTGCTGACACCCACCACTATGCCGTGGGTCTGCTGGCCAGGTGAGACCCCCGCTCCCCACTGCTTCTGACATTTGTGCTCTGTGCCCAGGGAGCTCCACACAGTCCATGTGGTCATCCCTGTGGTCGTGGGCCAGAGGGCCTTGTCACTGAGGGATGGCCAAGCAGACAGGCTGGGAGAGGAGGGTGCCCACCAGGAGCTGCCTCCCAAATAGCCCAGGGCCCCTTGCAGGATGCTGGGGAAAGACCAGAACTCTGTGAGTCAGTCCTGGCAGAGGTTTGTCCCCCTGGCCCACAGTATTGGTTCCTTTTTCTCCTGCTAGGGAGATGTGCTGTGTCTCCATCCCCTTGTGTTCCCGGATCACTTGCTACCTGCTCCAGCTGCTCAGCACACAGGAGCCACGCTGGGAGCTGCCCGCCCTGGCGTTCCTTGTAGAGGTGAGCCTGAAGGCCAGCACTGCCTGGCTGAGCTGCCTCCCAGCTCTCTGTCCCCTCGGAGCCACAGCTGCCTGGGACGGTGCCCGCACCCTGTGCTGCTGCCTGGGCCCAGCCCTGTGCAGCTCCGGGCTCCTGCCGGCCGGCTCCGTGTCACTGCCCTGTGCCTTTCAGGTCCTCGAGTGCCTGGACTTGAGTGAACGTGTTGCTACCAGAGTCCTGCAAATCTTGTCAAGGCAGCTGCAGAGCGAGTGCAGGGAGAGGAATCGCCTGGCGCTCAGGGCCCTTCTCAAGTTCATTGAGGAGCCCTCGATGGTGAGAAGGGGGCAGTGGCTGAGGCTGAGCTGGGGAATGCAGTCGCTTGGGCTTGGCTGGGCTTTGGGTGCTGGGGCAGCTGCTCCCAGCTCTCCTGCCTCCCAGTTCAGCTGCCCGAGTGCTTCACGACCAGTCTTTGTCCTCTGGACCCTGCAGCAGCAGAATGATGTTTCACAAACTTGTATTCCGCCCAGACCAAAAAAATGGGGAGCCTGACTGAAAGTCTTGTGGAGCTCCTGTGGGATGCAGATGGAGAGATAGTTAGCATGACAGTCACGCTACTCAACTCTATCATCTTGGACAGTGACAGGCTGCTGCCCACCCTCATCACACTGCAGCTGCTTGAGGCGCTCCTGCCACTCTTTGACCACGTAAGGCTCACTGCTCCCAGCCACGGCCACTGGCTGCTGCCTGGACACTTTGTGCCCTGTGGATTTGCAGGCCTGTGCAAAGCTGAGCCCCATGCAGCCGATGCTGAGGTCTTTTTCTCTTCCTTTCATACAGGACTATAGCCAGGTGCAGTTGTACTCCATACTGCTCTTCCAAACATTGGTGACTCATCCACAGGAAAAGGAAAAAAAGGCTCTGAAGACACCCCTGCGCCAGAGCCTGCTGCCCCTCTTCTTCCACTGCCATGATGAGAATCTGCGTGTGGCACAGGTGAGGGCTCGTGGGCTGCTGCTGTCCCCCTGGCAGGGGGCTCGGCTGCTTCCTGCCCTGCGCCTGCTGGGCTGCAGCCTCCTCCAGGCCTTGGCACAGGGACCTTGGGTCCTGTGCCCTGGGCTGTGGGGCCATCTCCGCATCTCTGCTGCTCTCCAGGCTTCTCAGGAAACGCTAATTTGTGTGGCCGAGTTCCTGAAGAGAAGGGATCTTGAAAGACTGGTGCAAACCCCAGCCTCAGCCTGGAGAAGCTGTGGAAGTTCAGCGGGCAGCTGTGCCCTGCCCTGCTGCAGCCCTGGCCCAGGCGGGTGCCCATGGGCCCGGCCCAGCGGGGCTGCGGGCCAGCAGGCTCCCGGCCTGCAAGCCCCAGCCCTCAGCCTGAGAAGGCCCCTGAGGGGTGCTCAGTGTGCTGGGCCGGGCAGGCTGTGAACACAGGGGCCTGCACCAAGTGCCCCTCCTGCCTGCCCTCTGCAGCTGGCAGGGGGACAGGAGCCGAGCGGCCGAAGCACCTGCACCGGGCCCTGCAGTACCTGGAGAGCCCACAGGAGCCCCTGCAAGAGGCGGCCATCAGGTTCATGGGTGAGTCCGAGCCGGGCTCCCTTCCTCCCCCGGCCTGCCGCAGCTCGGCCCAGCCCGCCTGCTGCCCCGGCAGCGCCAGCCGGGCCGGCGCCCGTGGAGCCCGCCTGGCCTGGGCATTGCTGCTGCCGCCCTCTGGCAGCCGTGCCCTGGGGCGGCAGCGTGCGGCAAGGGGCGGGCTGAGCCCTGCCGGGCCAGCAGCCCGTGTGGCCAGCGCCCGGCAGCGCCGCTGGCAGGGAGCTGTGCCGCTGGGGCCGTGACAGGCTCTGTGTTCACAGGCATGGCCGGGCGGCACCTGAGGGGGCAGCAGCAAGAGCTGCAGCTGATCTGCACTGGTGAGTGAGGGC
This sequence comes from Emberiza elegans, assembly GCA_024865655.1. Lineage (NCBI taxonomy): Eukaryota > Metazoa > Chordata > Aves > Passeriformes > Fringillidae > Emberiza > Emberiza elegans. The sequence continues at coordinate 20,239 of JALJVW010003293.1, forward strand.
AGCGGGCTGACAGCGGGGCTGGCGTGGGGAGAGCTGCAAGCCCTGCCCCGGCTGCGGAGGGCTCTGCTCCCGTGGGCAGAGCACACTGAGCTTTCATGGCCATTGGTGGCCAGCAGCTTTGGGCTGATCCCCTTGCTCCCTGCTCCCTCCTGGCCATGGCAGGAGCCGGCTGGGATGGCCCTTGCAGGGGGCTCTCCTGGGCTCCCCACAGATCCGGCTCTGACCGTGCCTCTGTTCCTCTCTCTTGCAGCCCTGGAACGCCTGACGGAGGACATGAGCAGTGCCGTGTCACAGCTGGCACTTGAAACACTGCATGTCCTCCAGGCAATCCAGCGTGGGCGATATTCCACCATGCAGAGGCTGCAAGATCAGCTGCGCAGGGCATGGAGGACTCGGCCTCGCCTGTTGGGGCTCGGCTGTCTGCACTGCCGGAGGACTGAGGAGAGCTGATCTGGGAGGCTCTCTCAGCTGGGGCAACCTGAGCCAGGGGTAATTTTCCTTTTCTTGAGGATTTTTCTTTTCTTCTTTTCCATTTTTTATCTATATTGTAAATAAATAAATTCTAGACTAGATATAATTATATATATTATTATAGATTACTGTAAAGAAATCAATTCTAGAACACAGAGTTTGCAGTGCGGACCCTGAAATCCCCACTCACAAATGCAGCACGAATGTGGTGGTGGCAGTGGAAGACAAAGCGTGGCTGGGACACGCTGCTGTGTGCTGACACCCACCACTATGCCGTGG
>JALJVW010003294.1:0-23960 GCA_024865655.1 Emberiza elegans
TGGAGGCACTGGCATTGTGCCAGTGTCAAACCATGACACCCCCTTTCTGCTTCTTCCCCCTCTTTCCAGACTGATTCTTCTTCCATATGGTCTGCAATGCCCTGGGATCCAGTCAGGGTCCCTGTCCCAGCTGTGTCTCTGCCCCTTTCTGGTGCTCCCCCAGCCCCTCGCTGCCAGGGCAGGATGAGGAACAGGAAAGGCCTCGGCTCTGGGCAGGAACAAAAACCTCCTGGAACTTTCCCTCTGTTTCCAGGCCAGATCCAAGCCCTGCCCCAGAAAAGCCCCTGGGAAGGAGGTTCAGTGTCCCCAGCCCAAAGCAGTGCCCAGTGCCCATCCCCAGCCCCAGGCACTGCCGTCCCCAGAGCGTCTCCTCTAGGACAGGGATGGCCCAGCGAGCACCAGGCCGATGGCGATTGCAGCTCGGGGGAAAACAGGCAGGAGGGGATCCATGCTGGGAGTTCCAGTGGTGCTTTATGGGCCAACACACCCAAGGGCTCCAGGCACCAAGAACCAAGAACAAAGCAGGGTCCAGGGTTTTATATGGTATGATAAATAGATATGATTCGTGATGATAAAATTGAAAGAATAATCAATATTGGTACCGTAAATAATATTTGGGAATAGATAAAATGGTTAAAAGTTGTAAACCCCCCCCCCCCCCTCAGGCAGATGTTCACAAGGACAGGGCCTACCATATAATTAATATTTGGGAATAATAAAAATAGTTAAAAGTTGTAATACCAAAAGAAGAGGAGAGGAGGGGCTCCACCCCTCCAGCAGATGTTCTCAAGGACAGAAGGAAAGAAGTTGGAGATATGTTGCTAAAATGAACTAAAAAGAGGTAGAGCCTGGTTGGGTCCCAGGAAAATGCCAGCTATAAGGGATTTATTGCTTTGATGCTCAGATGTAGTAATATGTTAATTTTGGCTTACAATGTATTGGCTTGGTGCGCATGTGTAACCCAAAGGTGAATTAAAAGACATCGAGGAAGAGGAGAGGCCTTCATCAGTGATGACCCCCCAAGACTTGTGAGACCACCGAACTGAGTGATGGTGCATGCGCAGCAAAGGTGTTAATGAGGGCGGAGATAGGTAGATGACGAATTGGAACTGGGAGAATATGGTATTAACACATCGTATATAAGGGGGGAATCTTCACTTGGCAAGTTTGTACGCGAGGTGGCAAGGGTCCAGCAGCCCTGCACTCTGTACCCCACGGTTATCTTTTGCTTATGCGCTATTATTAGAACCAAATTATCCCTTATTTATATATTTTCTAAACTATTCAATTAAAATTGCTGCTATTTCAAATATTGTTTGGTTTTTTTTATGAGGAGATAATTGGGCAAACTAAACAATTTTGGTGCCAACACCCGGGACTCTCTCAACTCCGGGGAGGTGGATAGCTTCTGGGAAGGAGCTCCCCACCAGACTTTTAAGTGGTCCCAAGGCTAGACCACTCTCCCTTGGGAAAAGAGAGTCTTTATTACAATAACGCATAAGCAAATCAGTTACTAAAAGCGCGCAGAAGAAGCTCCCATCGGTGCCGGCTTATAGGAAGGAGAGAGTACCCATGTAGAACTGCTTTGTGCACAAAGACCCTCGTGAGAAAAGGAGGCTGTGAGTACCACGGGGTTTTGGGTCTGGGGGGCGGCTGTATGCATGTGTGAGTGTGTGTGGAGTGTCTGAGACGGGGGCTGGGCAGTCTCGGACCCCCGACGTGAGTGGGACCATCCAGTACCGCGTTTTCGCGTCCTCCGAGAGGAGGCCGGCCGGGAAAGGAGGGAAGTGAAAGAAAACTGAATGAGTGGGGACCCCGGGAGGTTTAACCCAGGGGGGAGGAGGGGGTCCCTGGTCCAGGCACCTGTAAGAAAGTCCTTGGGCAGGAGAGAGTAGGGAGACTGAGGAGAATGATTGAATAGGTTCAATTTCCTTGGAGGGGTCGGTAGCAGGCATTTTAGTATGTGATTAAATGGTGAGAGGATGGGGCTAATAGATGGAGAAAGAGGCAGAGATAGGAGTGGAACAAATAGATTGCAGAGGGAGAAATAGGAGTGGAACAAGTAGATTGAAAAGGCAGGGTGACAGAGTAATAAGTGAAAAAGTTGAACCACGAGGTGAGTGGGAAAAACGAAGATTTTTCCTGGTACTGGGGATCTCTTAGTTTGTTGCCGCCAGAAATGGATCAGGGAAAAAGTAAGTTCTTTGACCCAGGGGCTGCGGATTGTGTGAAGAATCTACAGGAGTTTAGAGTATCTGGGAACCATGAAGGGGGTTCTCAGGAAGGGAGCATTCCTCAGGACAGCCCACTGGGGATGATGATACGGTTTTGGGATGAATGGGAATCCCGAAGGGGAAAAAGTAAACAGAAAATGATTAAGTATTGCATGTTTGAATGGACAAAAGAAATGATCCAGAAAGATAATTTATATTGGCCCAAGTTCAGATCATTTGAGGATTGGATTTGCCAGGTTCTAAATATATATATGAATTCAAAAAACCCTGTTAATCAGGAGGAGAGTGAGTATGCTGCCTTATGGAGTCCTGAGGGGAGAAGTAAGTCTGTTGTTCAGAGGCAGGACAGGGGACATAATATAGGAAAAGCTTTGAGTAAGCATCAGAAAAAAGATGAGTCCCTGGCAGAATGGTTAGAAAGATTAAAAAGATACTTGCAATTATATTCAGGTATAGATACTGATACTGCAGTAGGGTAGGTTCTGCTAAAAAAACTCAGTTTGTGACCAGATCTGGGGTGACATCAGGAAAAAGCTGGAAAAATTAGAAGATTGGCAGGACAGGGGACTTCAAGAGTTACTAAGAGAAGCACAAAGGGTGTATGTCGAAGAAATGAGAAAAAGCTGAAAGCAGATGCCAGAATTTTAGTGGCAGCAGTTCAAGAAGTGCAGGCAGCTTTGAATACAGAAAAATTTGCAGAGAAAAACAAACAGCCGACGTCAGGATCTATTTTTAAGAACACAAGACCTGTGCAGTTTTCCCACCACAAGAAAGGGCACTTACAAAATTCTTGTCCTAATTTAAAGAGTGCAGGACCTACCTGTTTTTATTGTCATAAAAAGGGGCACCTGCAGAAAAATTGCAGAAAGAAGCAGCAAGATGAGAAAACTTCTCAGGAGAATCAGAGAGGTCAAGAGTTCTGTTCAATGAAAGAGACCGAAACATCACCAGAAGAAGCTTTGATAAAGCTAAAAATAAGTTCTAATAGTGAAGAAGTTACATTTTTAGTAAATACAGGAATTTCTTAGTCCACAGTGACAAAATTACCCCAAGGATGTGAGATAAATTGTGAGAGAGTTCCAGTAGTCGGAATTACAGGAGAAGCTTTTCCCGTTCCTGTAATAAAAAGAGTACAAATTGAAATAGAAGACAAATTTGGAGTAAATAATTTATTGTTGATACCAGAGGCCAAGAATAATTTGTTAGACAGAGATCTAATAATAGCCTTAAATTTACAGATAAAACCCTGTGAAGGAAAACGTAAAATTTATTCTTTAACTGAAGAAGATAATCTAGAAATTAATAATACGGGTTGACATTCGGGTGAAGAAAAAGCTTAGAGTAAAGGAGTCTGGTCCCCTTAGTCCCTCCTGGTCAGCACAAGCCTGTGAATTTTATGCATTATTTCGTGTATTACTAATACTAAAAGGGACAAGAAGAGACTCTTTATACGGACTCCAAATACACTTTTAGTGTAGTACATACTTTTAGAAAAATTTAGAAGGAAAGAAGACTTATAAACACTCATGAAAAAGAGTTAGTACACGGAGAATTGATAATTCAGATACACGGAAAATTGATAATTCAGATACTTGAAGCTTTAAAAAGCCCAAAGAAAATAGATTAGTTCATGTAAAGAGACATCAGAGAGGGGGAGGGATATTAGAGTCAGAGAGAATAATTTAGCCAACGAAGAAGCAAAAAGAGCGACCTTAAGGAAAAGAGATAGTGAAATCATGATCTTACAAAAAAATAGAAATTCAGCAAGAGACACTTTCCACTAGCAGAACTAGCAGCTATAAGGAAATTAAGAGCAACATTTAAAGAAGGAAAGTGAATTTTTCCTGATAGCAAAATAATGATGCCATAACCAGTGGCACATTAGATTTTAGATAACTTGCATAAATGAACACACTAGGGAACAAGAGCCATTTGTGATCACTTTTTAAAATTTTATAGATGTATAGAGATATCTGAAATTAGAAAACAAACTACCCAGAAGGTGTCTCACCTGTTAAAAAGTAACTAAGAAAGCGTTAAAGAACCCTCCCTCTAGAAGATGCAAAAAAAACAGCCTACAAGCCATTGGAAAAGATCCAAGTTGATTTTATAGAATTGCTTGAAATAAGTTAGTGAAAATATTTATTTGTTATAGTAGATCAATTATCTCAGTGAGTTGAAGCATTTCCAGCAGCTCAGGCCACAGCTCAAATGGTGACTAAAATATTGTTGGAACATGTAATTCTAAGATTGTGAAAATACGGTGAAATTTAAGTTGATCTTTATTAACCCTGATTTATTAAGAAGGGATTAGGCATCCTGGAGTGGCTGCCGACTGCAATTCCCTTGAGCTCAGAGGCAGAAGAATGCCGGTGGAAAAGAATAAAAGAGACTTTCTTAATCGGTGGGCAGGCACCAGATTCCCTCTTCTTGCTCTGGCCTTTCAGATATCACTAAGAAAAGGTGAATTAAAGAATTAAAAATCCAAATGGGAATGACACAGCCTCACCTTTCCTTAGTGATATGTGAAAGTCCAGAACAAGAAAAGAGAATCTCACTTACTCTGCTGGTGCCTGCTGAAATCAACATGTCCTGAGAAATTATTGTTATTATTGAAAGAACAGTTTAAATTACAGGAGGGTCTCTTGCCTTGGTGAGCCCTCAGCCCTCTGGGATACACCTCACCTCAATGCAGACTTCAGGTGCTTTGCTGTTCTTTTTCTTCCTCCAAAACACCAAGAGATCAAAATTCTTGGTAAAAACAGGACTTCTACTTTCAGTCAAAGCTAAAGAGAAGCTCTGCAGGGCTTCTTCCTAGATACAGATAAAATACTCTGGTGATCTTATCCCACCCTGTTCTCAAACTTTTGGCACCAGCTTCTACTCTGGAACACCATGACTTCCTTGTAATCTGAAAGAGGGAACAAATCAAACCTCAAGAGCTGGTCCTACCTGTAAAACCAGCGTTCCTCTCACCCTAAACTTCTTTTCCCGTTGTGATAGATGAGTCATGTGATGATTGATTCTCACAATTAATAGACAAATATCATGTATGTAAGTTAAGAAAAGTTTATAGATTTATAGTTTCGCTGCACCCCATCCCGCGGTTATCAAGGGAGAGCTGGGGTTGGGACATCTGGGAGGGCTGGCTTGTCACTGTGGTGACACCTGACCCCCAATCAGGATTTGAGGAAGAGATCTCCACCACTGGACAGTGAGGAAGGGTTTGATGGACAGAACTTTGGGAGGGGTTAAAGGGTTAAAAAGGGAAAGCCTCCAGTGTGAGGGGGCTGAGCACATGGCAAGGAAAATCTTTTGCTCCCGGTGCTGTAATCTTTTTTCTTCATTCAATCTTCTGTTGTATTTTTGATAAGGTTTAATAAACCTTCCTAAACTATGAAAAGTGAGTGGCTATTTTTCACACTGTGCTCTGCAACCCTCACTCTTTATTACAATATAATGCTTCTTTTTATTAGGTTTACATCAGTTCCGTATGGTTTTATGAGCTTTTATGCCGTTTTATCTATATATGTTTAATACCACTATCTGTTTATTGCAACATTCCAGGAATCCCTTTTGACTCTTCCTGCAGAAGGTCAGGTCACTCTGGGTTTTACACCAATAAAAATCCAGGTTGTTCAGATCCTAGGTGTGATGGGCAGGCACCATTTCCCTGCTGACACAGGGAATCAAGACAAGCCCCTCTGTTGTCACTGAAAACAAAAGAAAGGAGGAAGTTTCTGCCCATTGGAAAGTCCCCATTTGCCCTGAAGGACTCTGCCTCTTCTTTCTCAGCAGCAGCTCAGCAGCCGGACACCAAGAAGGACAAGAGAGGGAGGGGTGGTTGATTTGTGTGACAATTTAACAGCACTTGCAAACAAGAGCTGAGTCTGTCAGTAACATCTCTGCAGAGGCAAGTCCTTGCTGAGGATGCAGAGCTGTGTCACTTGTGTTTAGTTTGCATCGAGTTAATGGCACGGTGGGTTTTCATGCTGCAGGTGTGGCCCCTGTGGCAGCAGCCTGTTCATCCTTCAGGGGGTTTGCACCCACAGGGACAGTGCTGCTCTTGCCAGCACACCACAGTTTGTCCTCATGCCAAAAAGTCCAGGCAGAACTTACTTCTTAAAGGAACATTTTCCTTTTGCTCTCAAACCAAAGATTTAGATGTAATGGTATAATAGAAACAAATCTTTTCCCCTGTTGTCTGTTGGGACAGGAGGAAAATCCTATCACATCCAGATAGCAAGGCACTGATTTCACTTCCACTCTGGAAATGACTTGCAGGAGCAAGTAAAGTAAATTCTCTGCTAGAACAGTGAAGTCCTGCCACTCTAAATCAGTGTGGTGCCTGAAGGGTTTTGTAGCAGGTTTGCACCTAAGTTGATGCTCAAGAAGTTTATAGGGTCCAACATAGACCTAAGGTTTGCACAGCAGAGTTTAGGCTGACAGCTAAGGGAGCATAAATTAAATGGTCTTTCCAACCCAGAAGGCTGATGAGAATTGTTGGTATTTGTGCTCTCCTTCCTTGTTTAAAGGATAGCAACATATTTGATGAGATTTTGGCATTGCAGCTAAAAATCATGGCCAGATTAAGTCACCTAAGTGGTTGTTGTGCAGTTCTAATTGTGGAGGTCAATATCAATGTAGCTGCTTCTGGTAATACAAAAAGCTCTTTCAAGACACTTCTTAAGAGAAATGTCTTTTTCCTTTTCACTCTTAACTGCAAAGCCCCTCCAGGATGTACAGCAAACAGGTTATCTAGATTGTCTTTTCACAGTAACGGAAAACTTCCCCTTAAATCAGCCTGAATTGCACAATTCTCATCTGTAGGAAGGAATTTCATTTAGTCTCTGCTGTAAAGAAGTGATTTCTATGCAACAGGGTTGATAAAGGGCAGACCCAAATTAACAAGAGGGGTATTTGTTAGAGCTGCCATTACTCATCACACACTTTAAACAACCCATACCACCGAGCCCAAAGCTAATATGGCTCCGTGTTAAATACTTCTGATGGATTACACATCCTTGTGTGAAGATGGAATTAGGATTTAAAGCCAGTATTTCTGCATATACAAGCATTGTGCAAGAACATTGCATCTTCAAAATGGAAACCAAATATCACCTGTACAGGGTAAACGCTGCAATAACATGAATACACTTCTCCCATCAGGATCACAGGCAGCTTAACCAATTCTGTGCTTGCAGATAATCTGTTCTGGCATCTTTTGGGGCCCTGAACCAGGAAAGTCACACTGAAATACTGTGGGACCATGAAAATTTCTCCAGATCCAAACCAGTCTCCAGGTGACACAAATGACTGCAGCAACCTCCAATAACGCAGTGGGGGCCAGGTTTGCTGTGTTTTCTTTGTCATTGTGGTTTTGTAATTCAGACTCACAGAGGGGCTTGAGTTGGAAGGGGCCTTAAAGACCCTCTAGATCCAACCCCCTTGCCATGGGCAGGGACACCTTCCACTAGACCAGGTGGCTCAGAGCCCCTCCAAGTTTGGCAAATACCCAAGGACACCTTTTCCTCTGTTTTGCAAGGTCAGATTTCCATGCTCACCTTCACAGATGGCTCCAGTCTCACACAGAGCATTGCTGGTTGGTCACTCTTATCTGCACAGCCCAGCAGAGATCCTGTTTTGGATGGCTCTCACTGCTCCCAAGGCCCCAGGGACCGGCCACTGCCTCTCCTCCTTTTGCTTTCCCTTCCAGGATCAGAGATTTCCTGCTGCTTCCTCCACGTCTGAGACAGCTGGAGGAGATGAGGGGCTGAGGATGTGGCTTCTGACAGAGAGCTGATAACGCTCAGCTGAGTATTTTATTCTCCTGCCACTAAGCTGTCAGGCTGCTGCTGAAATTCCTCCTGCTTGGAAAGGGCTGGTGTGAGCAGCAGGAATTGTTGCTGGCTGGAACTTTTCCAAGAGCTGGACAAAAGAAGCATTTTGTGGAAGGCCACCAGCTGCCCTTGGTCAGCAGCACAAGGTGTGAGGTCCCCTTTGAAGGCCATCCCTGCACAAGGACAGCCTGGCCTTCTCCAGTGCCCAGAGCACCTTCCAGGCTTTTGGGCTGGCCTCGTCCCTCACCCTGGAGAAGCAGGTTGCTGTTGGAACTCTCATATCCACAGTTTCTGGCTGGATTGACGTGTCTTACCACAGACAGCCCTGGAGACACCAGTACAGACTCCATCTGCAATAAAAGGGGACTTTGTTCCAGCTTTTCCCTTGGACCAGCGTGCAGCAAGCCCACCTGGGCCTCATTCAGGTCTGTGTGGGCTGGTAGTCAGCTTCTGCTGGGAATTTCAAGCTTTTACCCTACTTTCCACAGCAAATAGTGGAGCAAACCCAGCCGCACCAACTCCCAAATTTCACTCTTGAAGTCACAATTTTCATTTTCCTCTATTCAAGCCTTGAAGAAAGCAAACTTTACTTGAGTGAGCTGGAGGCACAGTGTCCTCCAAGATCATTCCTGAGTAGGACAATATTGCAGGGGAAGACTGGCAAGCCCAGAGTTTACTGGTGCTTAGGAAGCTTTGCAAAACCTTCCCACGTGCGGTGCCCTTGCACCCTCCTGAGCTCCTGGAGCCCTCACTCAGCTCAGGCACAGTTTGGACAGAAGGGGATGGTTCCGTCTGTCAGATGTGGGGACAGGAGGAGGGAAGACTTTGCAAACACTGCCACGAGGGCAGGGGGCTGTTTTCATTGATGGTGCCAAGTGGTAGCACATCATCTTTGATTAAATGTGAGGTGCTGAAGGGCAAAAATTCTCAGTGATGAGGAGAGAGTGTCTCCACTCACACAGCAAGGTAAGTGAAGGGGAAAGTGCAATCTGTATTTCAGGGAGGTGTTCAGTTTTAACAAAACCTTTTTGCAGAAGATGTGCCTAGGCAGGGGTGATTCAGAGCATTTTATCAGCCTCACAGAGAATCCCCACATCTGCTTTGCCACATTTTTCTCTCTTTTTTTCATTGTGAATGATTTCTCCTGCCAGGGTTGCTCCTGCTTGGAGTTCTACTCTCAGTGGAGCCCCAGAGTTTTCTCAGGGGGCCTCTGCAGCGAGTTCTGAGCCAACGTGGGGCTCTGCTGCCAGCCCAAATCTGCGCTTCCCTTGCCCAGCCTGAGTGCAGGTGGGGCATGTGCTGGGCATGGCCAAAATCCTGCAGCATTTACATCTGCTCACGGCTTTGGGTAGCACAAATCACAGAACACCCATTGCAGCTGACAAATGGCATTTCTTGCAGATTGCTACAGCCGCACTGCTGATCCACAAATACACAAGAATCAATTTCAGTTGAAAAATGTAATTTATTACAAAGTGCTACACCCACGCTGACAATATAGAACTATACAAATCTCAATTTAGGTTACAAACAGGAATTTATTAGATTATTACAACTTGTGTATGTAATAATATACAAATACCAACTTCAGTTAATTTATTGCCCACCTCTACAACAACTCATTATACACAAAGATCAATTAGGTATTTAACAACCTAATTTATTACATATTACTATAAAGCCCATCTAGGAATACAAAAATACCATGGAAATAAACCCATACAAATAGCAACCCACATGTTGAAATACACATGTAATAATCCCTGTCTATGTTCAAGTCCATGTATGTGTAAACAGCACTTCAAGCAGAGGGATCCCAGCTGCCCCATCTTCAAAGCCTCTCGCTCGGGCTCCTCCTCCCGTGCAGAGCAGCTCTCCTGGACAGGGACAGCAGATGGAACACCTGGCAAGCAAAGGGAACACTGAGTGAGTATGGGGACGTTTCCCTTGGCAGCAGCTGCACTTCCATCAGGGAAGAGGGAATGTCAGAGCCTCCCCAGGAGGGTCGGAAAGAGAAAGCAGCCGAGCGGGCCAGGCTGTGGTGAGCGCAGCCGCGGCGGGACTGTCCCGCAGCCCCGGCAGCCCGGCAGAGCCGGCACAGCTCCCGGGCCCTGCCGGCACAGCTGCCTTGCCCAAGGACAGCCCCTGTGCCAGCCGGGGCAGCTGCGCTGAGCAGCCCCAGCACGGGCAGGGCCCGCTCCTGCCCCGCCGGGCAGTGCCCACGGCCACAGCCCACGGCACCCTCAGCCCCACCCTGCCTCCCGGGCCTGTGGCCTCAGCCCGGGCTCTCTCCAGGCTGGCAGCAGCAGGTCCCCGTTCACTGCTCTTGCTGCTGGCCTTCAGCTCCTCCCTGCTGGCTCCCGTCAGTCTCCGGCTGTCCTCAAGGTCTTCCTTGCGGCTGTGGCAAAAGTGGAGGCTCTGGAATTGCTTCCAAGGCCTGGCAGAGCTGCAGTCCCGGAGCCCTCTGTGCTCCCTGCTGGCCCCCTCCATCCCCTCAGCCCCGCCATGCTCTCGGTGAAGCCCCAGCCCCCTTCAGTTTCTTCAGCCCCTCACAGTCCTCTCACCCCCCTCAGTCCCTTCTGACCCATCCCATCCCCTGAGACCCGCCAGCCCCTCAGCCTGTGCCACTTCCCTGTCACCTCAGTGCCACCATGGCCCTCGGCTGCCCCAAACCCCTCAGCCCCAGCAGCAGCTCAGGGTCACCGTCCCTTCAGCGCCACCGCCCCCTCAGCCCCCTCAGCCCCCTCTGTCTCACCGTCCTTCAGCAGCTCCTCAGGGGACAGTGCCTGGGGCCAGCGGCAGCTCCCACCGCTCCAGGGACAGCCGGGGCTGGAAGTGCTGCTCTGCCCGGCCCGGCCCCAGCTCGGACCCAGCACAGGGACAGGGGACACAGGGGGCACGGGGGGGAAAAGCAAGAGGTGAAAAAGGCAGGCGAGGGGGGAAAAGAGGTAAAAATGCAGCCTAGGCCTACACAGCTCAATCTATGCATACTTCCACATACCTCTAACTAAATAACTACGCACATTTCTAAATCTATGTCTAAGTATCTAAATGTAAGCGTCTAAATACAGCGTCTAAATGTAAAATCTAAATCTAAATATATATATCTAAATGTAGACATCTCTAAATGTAGACGTCTAAAAGTAGAACGTCTAAATGTAGACGTCTAAATGTAAATCTCAATGTAAATCTCATAAAGGTAACTATCTATAAATGTAACTATAAATGTAACTATCCCATCTGTAACAACATAGATCAATTTAACTGTATAGATGTATATATACACACATATAAACACACCTCTATAAATCCATAAATGTTAACTGCATGGATATAGAAATAGAATTATAGAAATCTATAAATCTAAGTATACACAAAGGGATTCCACCTGCCCTATGGTCACAGGCTCTCCCTCTGATCCTTCTTCCCACGCAGGGCTGCCCTCCTGGCAAGGCAGATCAGGTGGAAATCTGGGAAGCAAAGGGAACACTGGGTCAATATTGGCCTCTGTGAATCTTTCCCTTTGGAGGGAACTGTCCCTCTATCAAAGACTGTAAAAGATGGCTGGAAAGGCAGACTCTCACTTGGCAGTTGTAAGCCTGATCTACAAAGAGCCAGACTCCTTCCAAGTGTTCAAAACTTCTGAAGTTTTGAAGTATCCCAATAAACTCAAAGCCCTCGCAGTGCAAAGGGCACCCACGAGAGCTTGAAACACAGACAGTGCCAGCTGCCACAAAGAAACCCAGCCTTGTTCTTTCTCTGTGCTGACAGAGAGACCTCAGTCCTCACTGAAATGGCTGAAGCTGAAGGTGCTGGGAGCTGAGTTATGAACTAGCACCGTTCCCTGCCATCTACAGCCTGCCCTCTGCAGTGAGCAACAGCTCCTCCAAAACAACCACCAGCTCTGGGATGAACAGCTGGGTGACAAATGACCAGGTCATATTGGCTGTGGCATTTATGTATTAGCTTATGCATGTTGTTAGTGATTATAGGTATTTAGAAATAGCATCAGTTATGACTCTTTTTAGCTGGTTGTTAAACTAATAGAATCTATCAGCTTAAGTGTGCACTGTGCTGCTCACAGAAATAGTAGTGTAATGAATATAATATCTATTCATCACTTATGGAAACAATCGTGTGATGAGTGTATTGTGTTACAGACCTTAGCAAAACATAAGGGGAAAAAAGGCTCGTGTGTAACTAAAAACAGTGTAAGGCCATCCACTGACCAACCTGTCCAAGTGATAAGATAACCCTGACACAGAGCAGAGCACCAGAGAACAGTTAGAGAATACCATGTCAAATTTAGGAAGAACATACTAAAGCCTTATCAGAGGATGTGAAACAGCAGGAAGGAGACACAAAAGGAAATAAAATAGATTGACCTGACACACAGGATGTCATGCAGTAAGCCAGAGTGTGAAGAAGTCAAACAAAGGAGTTCCCAAAACATCAGAAAATTCCCAAGAATGGTTGAATAATGCATGAAACACATGAATATCCTTGCATCTCAGCCATGTAACACTATGATGATAACACTGTCTCTAAACACCAGGTGTTGTTTGGCTGTTGGCCAGGAGCACCCCAGTGCTGCAAATATTGTCTTTTTTATCCTGTTAGTATGAAACTTTTAAAAATTCTAAGCAGTGAATTGTGTTTTTCACAGCTGGGAGGGAAAGAGCTCCCTACCAGGGCTGCAGGCAGCACCAGCTTTGCTCAAGAATGCAGACCCAAAGTGCTCTCTCTCTCCTTTAGTTCTCCCTAATTTAAAGGTGTAATTTCAGTTTTTCCTTGAGCTGCTGGATTTGTGATTAATGATTTCCTTGGCCTCAGAGCTTCTGCTGCTTGTATATTAAATGTATCTCACTACAGCTATCAGCAGACTGGCACTACATTGATTTAATGCCTGGAGACAAAAAGCTCAGACTTCTACACTGACCTTTTGCAAGAGAGAAAGAGAAAGAGAGAAAGAGAAAGAGAAAGAGAAAAGAAAAGAGAAAGAGAAAGAGAAAGAGAAAGAGAAAAGAAAAAGAGAAAAGAAAGAGAAAGAAAGAAAGAGAAAGAGAAAGAGAAAGAGAAAGAGAAAGAGAAAGAGAAAGAGAAAGAGAAAGAGAAAGAGAAAGAGAAAGAGAAAGAGAAAGAGAAAGAGAAAGAGAAAGAGAAAGAGAAAGAGAAAGAGAAAGAGAAAGGAAGAAACCCTTTCTCTCCAGTTACACAAAACACCTGGTGCAACAACTCCATGGCTCACACACTTAATCCCTTGTTCCTAACAAGAACTCTGGGCCCCAAAGGCCTTCAACAGTCAAAAAAATTTGACTTCTTAAACACAGTCCAAAAGCTGTCAAAGCTGACAATGTTGAACGTGGGGGTGACTGAAAACATGGAATGGCTGCTAAAGAAGGAGTCCTGCCAGCTCCTGGCACAGGCTGTGGTGAGCGCAGCCACGGCGGGACTGTCCCGCAGCCCCGGCAGCCCGGCAGAGCCGGCACAGCTCCCGGGCCCTGCCGGCACAGCTGCCTTGCCCAAGGACAGCCCCTGTGCCAGCCGGGGCAGCTGCGCTGAGCAGCCCCAGCACGGGCAGGGCCCGCTCCTGCCCCGCCGGGCAGTGCCCACGGCCACAGCCCACGGCACCCACAGCTCCCACCCCGTCTCACCGGCTCTGGGCGGCTGCCCGGTGGGGCAGAGGGCACCACCCGCTCATTGTACAGCTGCTGGAAGCGGCTGTGGCCTTCCCGCCCCACCGCCAGCTGCTGCCTGTTGGCCGCGCTCCAGCGCTTGATGCGGACAAAGAAGTTGGGGCAGTCACAGCGATGCTGTAGTGGAGCCAGGCCCCGGCATCGCCCGGCGCAGCTGAGCCAACCCAGCCTGGCACCCTGTGGAAGCTGTAGCGGTGGAGCTGGAGCACGAAGCTGCAGAACTGCGTGGCTTGGAAGGAGTACGGGGCCACCCGGCAGGCGTTGCTCGGGCTGAGCAGCTCTCGCTGGAAGAGGGAGCGGTCGATGGGCAGCCCCTGGGCCCGGCTGTCCCAGCGCACGGAGCAGACGCGGGGGCTGTTCACCAGGCGCCACAGCTTGGCGGGGAAGGTGCTGGCGCTGAGCCCGGCGGGCAGCGGCAGCTCCGCCATGGCGCCGATCGCCGACTGTGGCCACAAGGCCCGCAGCGCCCGTGGCTGCAGCGGCGGTGCGCGGCCTGAGGGGGGCGCTGTGCTCTGGTGCAGGCCGGACTTGGTGGGGACGAGCGCGGCAGAGCCGGGGCTGCGGGCACAGCGCGGGCGGGGCGGCTCCCGGGGCTGGCCGGGCTCCGCACGGCAGGGAAGGGAAGGGCAGGGCCCGGCATGGCAGAGCAGCGCAGTGGAAGCCCCTGGCGAGGGCACTGGGAGCAGTGGTGGGCTCTGTGCCCACGCTGCATCCCATGCCTGGGTAACCATCGGGGACAGAGAGGAAGGACATTGCTGTGTCTTGGCTGGGGAAAGGATGAAAAGGGGTGGTTAGAAAACATTCATTTGGTCTCCTTTTCAGCAGACTAGCTGGTTTTACCTCACCATGTCTGCCTGTCTTTGGCAGAGTTGGCACATTTCTCGTGATTTGGAGTCAGCTACAGCAGCAGGAAGGGGCAGCAATTTTGCCATCATTGATATCAAAGCCAAAGTGCTGCCCCATGGATGGATGTTGCTTTCTTCAAGGGATTTCTGGCCTAGAGTTGTAGCGAACTCACGCTGGTGTCTTCCCAAAGGGCGTTGCTATTTTCTTTCCTCAGGAATCACCTCTTCTTTTTCTTCCCCCCATCTGGGGAGAGTTCCCATGCAAATGCCTCCTGCAGCCAACTCTTGTCACTGTAGACTGACAAAGGAGATCTTGCAGTGGAGAGAGACTCCCTAGAGCTGCTGTGGAGAGCTGAAGGGGGAAGCTTTGTCCCTTAGGCTTGAAGTCTTGTTGGGGATGGAAAAACAACTGCTTACTTTGAAAATTTTAAAAGGTTTATTCAACCTTAACAAAAATACAACAAAGGACTACATAAGGAAAAAGCTGCAGCGCTGGGAACCACCCCTCATGCATACCACATGGCCGGCTCATCTTCAAGATGGATGCTCAGTGTTTATACCCCTGGTGGGTTACATCACCCAGCCCTGGCCCCTCCCAAATTCTGTCATTCTGCTCTTCTTTGCCATTTATTGGTGGAAACTGCTTTCTTGTAACTTGATTGGAGGTCAGGTGTTGCCATGCCACACCCCCTGAGCAACAAGCTTTTCCATTCCCAGCTGCCCCATACAAGGGACACGTGTGCACACCTTCTTTCTACCTGTCCTAGACAGCCCCGGCTGTCTGATGGCAACAATACAGGGGGAAAACAGAGGACATCTAAATTACAATAACATAACCATACATCACTAAAGCTTTTCTTAATATTCACACAATAGTTATCTTTTAATTGCGAGAGCCAATCATCTCATTATCCATCTCTAACAGGAGCTTAATGTATTCACCCTGGCAGTTAATTCTTGGGTGTCATGATTATGAACCTGGATTTACCCAGGCTTTTAAGTGGAGAAAACTTGGAGACATTTTTCGATGCAGTTCCTAGAAAACAAAGCTGCATTTTCAGTGGGGGTTCTATTGTATTTTGATTCGTCTCTGATGGACTTGTAGGTTTATTTGCTGCTGGAGTCGAAAGGAGTTGATCAATAGCTACCTCATGTAAGCGTGAGTTAGTTAACTATTAAGAGTCAGCAAGTATTAAGGACAAGCCTAAGAAGGAGGATGTGCCTCAGCCTTGTCAAGATAAGAGAAACAGAATGCGCCTTGTTAAGATGAGAGGACCAGAACCTGTTGAAACTGATGCAGAAATTGCTGATGAAGGACTGCCTGTGCTTCAGAAAGAAAGGTGAAAAGTGCAAAGTGAGGAAGACTCCTGGCCTTCATCGCAGTGACCCCTGAGAAAGACTTGCAGCCTTCCTCAGTGCGACCGCCAGAGTTCACCATGCTTGCTCATCAACTATGCTAATGATATTAATGATCAGAGAAATAATTTGTATAACCAGGCCTATCCCAAGGAATGTAGTGAATGTGCATGAAATCTAACCATAAATTGTGCTGTGTAAAGTGCTGAATGTGTGTGTTAGGAGGAGCAATCCCCCACATACCTCGGCGCTGAATAAAGCAAATACACACCGCACTGATTCAGTCTCTGAGGTGACTCTGGGATCACTGTTGGAGAGAATCAGAGTAGTTGCTGGATATGAAACATTTTGAGTAACGTGCTAGAAGAAAATACTCAACTGAGAGGTTGAGCATCTTTTGTTCACAAATAGTAGTGGCTTTCCAAAATGTTGTTAGGGTTAATAATTCTATGCTTTGGGGTTTAATTTTGTTTTGTTTTGGGGCTTTTCTTTCCAATGGTTTACGAATAGCTAGCATAGAGTTTTGAATAGGATGAAGCGATACATGGAATAAATAGACTCCACAACTTGATATAGTTATGAAGTGGGTATGTATGTCAGCGCCCCGGCACAAGCAAGATTGTTCTCGGGAAGAACTTGTGCCCTGAACTGCAGTTTGACCCACATTTCTATTCACAAAGGTGTTCCATATGCAGTACATTACACAACTTTTTCATGCATATTCAATCCCTGGCCCCGCCTGTCCTCACTTCATATGCTAAATAGGTCCACGCCCTTCTGAGCATGCGTGGTTCACTGTATTGGTCGCATGGGGGTCTCTTGGTGGTCTCTGAGGCTGAAGGTTTTGGTCTTCCTCATGACTGAACTTTTGAACTGCTCTTCTTTGCCTGTGTGCTTTAGGTCTTTTGGTGCTTATCAGAGTCTGTCCATCAGTGTTGATTGCTCTGGAGCTAGAAGAGCTCCCTTATCTAGGTTCTTTGTGTCCTCTGGTATTGTTCTTTATGCAAGAAGCTTCAGAAATTTGCATTTCCTATGCCCTTTGTACTATGACAGAGGTTTCTTAAGTAAAAGGTTAACTCATTTTGTTAATTCCAGTAAACTTCTAAAATTTCTGTTTCAGGAGACTGCCCACTGTGGTACTTTAAAATAGAAAGGATTCCATAATAGATAATGGAGGTGGAGTTTTTGTTGTAGTAATGAAAAAAATGTATTTAGTGATGTAGTCAGTCAATGCTGCATATAAATATTCAATTAATATAGCATTAAGAAATATTCTAGGCGTATAGGCAGTCTGTTATTAACAAGATTTTCAGTGTCTGGAAGTAGTGCATCAAGGACCTCTATTGCTTTCTTCTAATTTGTACTGTTTCCAGTTTGGGGTTGCTTTTTTATTGGGTTGTTTTGTTGGTTTTTTTTTAATCTCAACATATGAGTAAAATCTCTCTTCAGTGATCTTGTCTTTATGTTTTAGGCAGATCTGAGTCACTGCCATCAGGATTGAGTTGTTCTTGTGAATGGTGGTGTGAAAATGCTTAAGGGCAGTCTCTGACACAGAGCTGCATTGTTTGCTGTTTTAAGTCCCATACTTAAAGAGTTGATGTGAGTCTGTGCAAGTGCCATCTCCTAACAACCCTGGTATAATCTAGTGCTGGCTTACAGATGAATCCTGTGAAAAACAAATTTGAGATGTCTTTCAAGAGATGCTCCTAATCAAGAGATTTGTAGTCTGTACTTTGACAAGATCTGTAGAGTTTTTTGGGAACTGGGTAAATGGTGATCTGCTGGTGAATCACAGGCATCCTTTACAGACCATTAGTGTGGCGTGACCTTGCTGGATCAACATCTGCCTCAGATACAATGCTCATTTAATTCTTGGCATTTTGTAGCACTTTTCCCTGTGTCACATTAAAATATCCCCATGGACAAGGTTCTATATTGAGGCTGAGGTATGGGAGATGGGGGTTTTGCCCAACATCTTTGCATTGTTTCACATTCTGTTGTAAGTTAGAACCTTGTTCTGTGGCACTTGAAACAAACTTTTTAAGAAACAGTCTCTAACTGGTCTGGCTGCAAACAATTCATTTTCCATGTCACTGCCCCTTATGCAGTAGGATCTGCACTGTCACTGTAAACCCTGATTATTCTGCCCTAATGTCAGTAAAGTCAGCCACAAGAAGAAAACCACTACACTTCTTAGCTCATGAGGAGGCGGCCGGTCGGGGATGGCTCGACCTGGACGCCGCAACCTTCCCAGAGAGAGGTCCCGCAAGAGACAACTTTGTAGGAGTCTTAGGCAGTCCTTCAGCCGCAGGGTAACCTCAGCAAGGGGTGGGCAGCTCAGCTCTTAGCAGTGATTTCAGCTCTGCCTTGCGAGGTGCACCCTGGCCAACAGAGGGACAAAGAGACAGGAGCACCGTGTGGCTGTTCTGCAGAGGTGCCTTTATTCCAGCGCCCTGCGAAGGACGCCGGTGACGGCAGCTCCCTTCTGAATGGGGCAGAACCTGGGGTTTTGTGGGGAAAAGCAGGGGTGGTGCAAAGGGGAAAAACCAATCGGTCCCAACAAATCTACATGGGGTTCCAAAGCATGCTGGGAACTCACCATGACCACGGAGGATTTCCCAATCCATGAGAGTTTGAGAAGATCCTATTATAGGCCATTCAAGGGATACCTCTCCAAGGGAGAGGGCTGGCATGGCCATCTGTCTCCACAAGTTCATATATACCTGAACATCCTATTTCTGGCCCTCTGAGGTACATAATCCTTCATGGGATCACAGGTTAAACTCAACAAGCCAACACCTTAATAGTGAGTGTGAAATCCATAGAAATGTTCATGTATGATATTGTTTGCCTTTGCAGTATGTGCTTCTAAACCAGTTACATTTTCCTTTCTGAATACAGGTTTTTTTGTTGGTGGTGGCTAGGTTGATTAAATTCGTGTCTGATAATTGAATTCATCTTCAGAAATTAACATTTACATCTGTTGTATATCCTAGTCTAGGTGAAGAAAAGTGGACAGCCCCTTGATTTTTGAGGTATTGTTTCTGGGGAAATGTAACTGCCCATTTGACTTGTGGATCTTGGTTGGAGCTGATTTGAAGGTACATACTCATCTTCCCAGCAAGGCTGGCATTTAATGCTGAAATCTGTCTTAGCAACAGGGTAACCAAATGAGGACTGAATGCTGGAATTCCACAGAAAAAGCAAAGAAAGGTGTTTTGAGAGAATTGAGAGGAAGAACAACCAAGGCCCCAGTAAACTTGCTGAAAGGGCTTTTTAAAGGTGGTAAATTGTTTCTTGTACTCTGGGTTAAATGCATGGGAGAAAAACCAAGAAGATATTCTCAAGGGTACAAACAACTTTACTGGGAAACTTTAGAAAATCAGTGAGCTTTGGGAAAAGGTTTGGGACAAGACTCAACATAAAACACTTCTCAGAGCATTAACTTGACCCATTCCACTCAGCAAACTTTAAACCCATTTGATGGTAAGGTACTCAAAATGTTCCAAGAAGAGGCAATTAGAAGAAGAAGAAGAAGAAGAAGAGAAAGAGAGAAGATATACAGAAAAGCACACACATAGATACAAACTCCTGAGTTCCAGCAGTGTTCAAATAGATGCTTCAAGATGAAGGTAGCATCAGGACATGTGGCCTCGTGCTGAGCCTTACATACGCCTCGGCTTTCATGGGCCCAACGCCCCGGCTGCCACTTGTGGTCATTTGGCCACTCAGAAGCTGGGTCAGGGGCTCCAGGGCTGGAGCGTGGGGCATTTCCTCCAGTGTGCCAATGACTGGCAGCTCAGCCAGGTGGGGATCCAGGCCCTTTGGGGGTGTGAGGCAGTTCACTGCCTTGCCTGGGGAAGGCCTGACCTTTCCTCCTCCACACACAGGTGTCCCAAAAGCTCTCACAACATCGATCTTTCCACTGTTTGACACCACCACAGGAAATTCTGCAAGGATAAATCTGCTCTAGTTTCAGGTGGGCAAGTTCTCAAACAGAAGAGCTGATGTTGCTTTGATCCTCTTGTAGGGACCTCCAGTTCATATTTATTAGAAGTGAGCAATGAGTACTATGAGCAGGACTAGAGGGGTTCTGTCCCCAGCTGAGGGGAGAAAAGAGACAGTCAACTCTCCAGGACTGTGTGGACTGATGGCCTGGCCCATCAGACCCACAAGAGCAGGTGGCTTTCATCGACACCAGTGCAAAATGTACCCTGATGCCATTGAGCCATGTAGGGGCAGGATCCATCTCTGTTCCTGGGGTGACAGGGGAATCCCAACAGCTGACTGTACTGGAAGCTGAAGTCAGCCTTCAGCTGAGCTGGCCACAAATGGCAAAACAGCCGTGGCCCAGAGGCCCTGTGTATCCTTGGCATAGATTACCTCATCAGAGGGTGTTTCAAGCACCCAAAAGGGCATCATTGGGCTTTTGGGATAGCTGCTGTGGAGGCAGAGGAAATTAGAGAGCCGGTCCCTGGTGCCTCAGGGGATGCTTCTGCTTTGGGACTGCTGAGGGTCAAAGAACAAAGGCACCAATTGCTACCACAGCAGTGCATTGTCAGAAACACAGCCCCAGGGGACTGCGTGACCCCCATCCATGAGATGGTTCATGAACTGGAGAGCCCAGGAGTGCTCAGCAAGGCTCGCCCAGCCTGTAGTAGTCCTGTATGGCCTGTGCATAAGGCTAAGGGAGAGTGGAGACTTGCGGTGGAGTATCATCGCCTGAATGAAGTCACATCACCGGGTGCTGCCATGCTGGACGTGCTCAATCTTCAGTGTGAACTGGAGTCCATGGCAGCAAAGTGGTACCACCATAGACAGAACTCATGCGTTTTTCTCCATTCCTTGATCAGGACAGTGCAGGCAGAGTTTGCTTTCACCTGCAGAGGAATCCAGTGTAGCCCAGGGCTGGAAACACAGCCCCCCACTATTTACCATGGCACTGGAAAAGGGTGAGGCTCCAGAACATCTGCAGTACATCCATCATACCATTGGATAAGACAGCACAGCAGAGGAAATGTTTGGAAAGGAGAGAAGATAATCCAGATCCTCCTGAAAGCTGGTTTTCTCATCAAATGAAATAAGGTCAAGGGAACTTCACAGGAAATTCATCTTTTAGGAATAAAATGTCAAGATGGATATCCTCTGATTCCAATTAATTCAGTCAACAAAATAGCAGATCTGTCCCCACCAACCAGCAAGAAGGAACACAAACTTTCCTAGGCCCTGTGGGTTTTTGAAGGATGTGTATTCCAGAGTACAGATCAGATGTGACATGGAGGAATAATCCTGAACAAATGAAACTGTTTATGCAGTAGCCCTTGGGGCAGTCAGGAGAGGACAAGATGTTGACAATCTCGTGGATTGACCCTGGATGGACCCTGACCAAAGGCAGTGTAACATTCCCCTCTCCCAAGGGGGCAGGTAAGAGAAAATATGAGGCAGGCTGAGGGCATGGTGCTGTGACAGGACCAGCTGCCCGTGCTGCCCGCTCTGCCCATGGCATCTGCTGCTCTGTGGGTGTGCAGCTGCAGCAGGAAGCTGTGGGAAGAGGTGCTGCTGCCATGGCCCAATGGCTCTGGGACCCCATGGCTGTGCCCCCAGCACCTGAGTGCCACCCACGGTGGTGCTTAAGGGGAAGGGCATTCGAAGGGAGAGAACGCAGCGCACAGAGATTTTGCGAGGGAAATAACAATTTATTTCCTTTTCCTTGAATAAAGGGTTGAAAAAGCCCTGCTGGAGCTGCCAGTGGGGCAGCCTGTGGCAGGCCTGGGGAGAGCTCTAGGGCCTGGGCCCCCTCTTTTGTCAGACATGCTGGGGCCCAGGGGACAATCAGTCCCTGCCCTGGGAGCAGAGGGGCTGCGACTGCTGCCCTGGGCAGGGGAAGCCTCTGATGTAGCAGCTTCCTTTCCTACAGAATATGGCCTTGGCTTTATTTTCAGAGCAGCTCTGCAATTTATTGTTCTCCCAGGTCACACCTAACCCCATAACTCCTGGGAATTGTGGGGAGAGGAGGTGGGAAGAGCTTTTTTCATCCTTCAGTAGACTTCACCTCTAACAGCAGGCAGCTGCCTGCACTGCTGCCCTGCACACATCACAGCTGCCCTTGCAAGAGCCAGGGACCCAATTTTCACATCTTCTGTGCCTGTGTTAACTACAGACCAAGCTGTCTGTGTAACAAACCAGCCACAGGGCTGAAATATTCCAAATCCACCCAGTGAACTCTTCCAGGTTATCATCCAAATCACATGGGTTTTAATTTTCCTTTATTAAAGCACACAAGTAGCCACCTAAATGTCATTTACACTGCGGCAGTTGTAAAAATCACACCAACACAACCACTTCCAGAGGGAATTACAGAGCCAGCACTAAAGCCATCCAGCTGACCATGAGCCTGTAACTCCAGAGGCACAGTACAATAAAAGTTTTGCTTTCTGGCGTTTGCTGCTCTTCTTAAGAACAAACTTCACTGAGCATTGAACAGAATGCCTAAACACATCCACTGCAAGGGCTGCGGAAATACCAAAAAGCTTGCTAAAACACACATTTATTGAGTACTTGATTATACAAGGTTATTTACACTTAGGCATTGTAACAAAATCCATATTTTAAAATGCCAAACATTTATATATTTTCTTTCAGGACATAATAAATCTATTTAAAATCAGCCAAGAATGATAAAGGGACTGTAGCTTGTTCCTGCCAGCCACTAATGAATGTTCTCTCTGCTCCTAAAGGTAAGGAACAGCTGGCAGCCAGCTCCTAGCTTGTGCCCCAGCCATTCCTAGACCCCATCAGGACTATCCTACAGTGAGGGGCTGAGAGACCCATGCCCTACCAAGTGCTGCACGACCGACAAAACATCCCACCCAACCCGTTTTTCCAAAGGCATGGCTTTTGTTTGCCAGCAAATACGCTCTCAAGGAGCTGTTCTTCACATGCCTGGGGTTTATTTGGGATTTCCTGGTGAGGGCTCTGCATTAACATCCACTACAAAGTGCTTAAAGTGCCCAGATTTCTCCTCCTCCAGATTGGTATACAGGACACGGAATTGCATCTATATTTTAAGCCCAACCTATAGCCTCTGTGACCTCACACAAACCACTCTGGGCTGTCCTGGCCTGCTGACATCACACAGCTGCTCTGTGCCTCATGGCCTGCCACAGAGGTCCTGCTGTGACCAGCCCCTGGGACATCCCACAGCCTGCAGTGCTGAGCCTCTGTGAAATCTCTGTCTGTGCCTGCTGGTGTCCCTGAGGGAGCCCTGAGAATGCCCCAGCCCTGCTGGGTGTGCACAGGAGCTGCTCCTGGCCAGGCTGGCAATGCTCTCTGCAGCGCTGCCCTTGCCGGGAGCTGCCTCTGAGCCAGGAGCCCCAGCCCAGCTCAGCAGCACAGACACAGCACAAGGACTCTAATGACCTCTGGGGCTTTGGGTGCTCTTTGCATCAGACTCAGTCCTCAGAGTACTCAAAGAACTCTCCAGAACTCAAGGAAATCAGATTCAAAGTCTGCCATTCTGTAACTTTAAATGGGTCTCACTGGGGACATAACTCACAGGAAAGTGTCCCAGGTTCAGTTAGAGGCAGGGAACGCAGGTGGCAGTGATGACAGCTGGGAACCACAAAGTAAGAGCAAAAGGTGTCTCTGGGTGCTGAAAAAACCTGCTGGATGTGTTTCAAGGAATGCAAAGGGGCGAGGCCTGAGCCCCAGCCCCTGGCCAGGCAGATCCTGTCCACTCCCTCAGTGCTCAGGCTCTACTCCCGGGATAGGCACTGGCATGGATGTGGCAGGACCATGGGAGTAGCTCTGCCAGGCTGCTGAACAGGACTAGGGAGGCAATGAGGCCCCAGGCCTGCAAAGGGTCACTTGTCCTTGTGGCCTCAGGCCAGGGACAGCAGCCATGGCCAAGTTCACCCCAGTTGAGCTCTGTCGGGGCTGTCTTGGAGCTGCTGCCCATCCCTACCCTGTGCAGCCCAGGCTGTCCTCTGG